>JAZDUA010000715.1:590000-651165 GCA_038098605.1 Gryllus longicercus
TGCGCAAAAACTCTCTAGAATGAACTACATCAGAAGATTATTGTTGCGAGAATATTCCTAAAACGTGTACGCACTTCAACACATTTGTGTGTCATATTATGTTATCGTATTATTTGATAGAATCGATATAATAATGTACGGTAAAGCAAGTCATTGGCTGATCTAATAAACTAGTGATATTAGTTATTTCTCGCATTATTTGTAACGGTTACGTAATATTATATTTCTTGAACTGCCAAAATTAGCAACTCAGAAAATATTTGCCCACACAGATACTCGAATTCATGTAAACAGTTTCAGCAAAGATAACATATCCATTACTCAAAACGCGTTTTCACGGTGAGGCACCTCGCGTCATCAACACCCAATTGCCAATATGCGTAAGAAAAAATACGACGATTTTTTGTAAACAAATATGTTTCAATATTTAATCATGTGTTTTTGGAAAATCAATGTCAATAATTTTGATATAATGAGTATGCAAAATTTGTATAATTTAAACAAAATATATGGAACGGAGACGAACTTATCTTTCACGATAAAATGGAAATATTTGGTTTTCTTTGCAATTTAATCTTACTGCTTAAGAATATTGGAATGTTTATCCAGCACTATAATATTATTTAACGCACAGTTCAGTCCAGTTCAGCTAGTGTACAATAATTTAATTTTTTTAAAAATAATGTATTTACTTTTGCGATCTTTGCTCAATTGACTCCACGGGCATCATCGGAGCCTGTCGCCGGACGGTTCATTTCTTGAACTCTTATCTTCTTCTTCAAGGATAGACTTGGAGTCTGTTGTGTCTTTATCTCTTCAGACATCATTGCGTAGGTTTACCCACTGTTCTTTCCCAGTGGTTTATATTGAATATTTGTTTCGACAGTCTTGAGTATTTGTGGCAAAATGTGGTCTCAAGTTTTTTAAAGTTTTTGTACTCTATTATTTCAACGCTGCATTAATTTTTTATACATTTTAAAGATCAATTTTTATCTAAAGATGTGAAATGTTTTTGTTTACAGGAACTAAATTCCGAATGGTTTGAAATGGCAAAAGGTCTTACAACATTGGATGTGTCTCACAATCATGTGGAATCATTAAATATTAATGGAGACAACCTAAAAAAAATGGAAATACTAGATTTATCTCACAACAAAGCTCTCAAAGACTTCGACGCAGATGTTTTCGAGAGTATGCCTGCTCTACAAACGCTGGATTTGACAGGAACTTTGCTATTGGTGCCGTCTGATGGCCCCTTATTCTCACACGAGACAATTTCGCATCTCTTCCTGTCATCTTGCGGACTAAGTAAAGAATTGCCAGCCGGTGCTTTCTCCGAGTTACCTAACCTGGATCAATTGGACCTTTCAAAAAACAGCCTGTTCGGCATAGAGGTAAATGTTCATCACTACTTTTCACTTGTTTCATGAGCTATGACTCTAAAGCTTCGAGGAACGAAACACAAAAATTAAATAATAAATGCTTTCTAATTTTAAATGGGCACAAATATATCTTAACATACACGATGAAGAATTGATTTGATTGATGTTAATCAAGTGAAAAGATTAATTAGAAAATCTAGCTTATGGCAAAAAAATATGTATCTTGTTGCAATTAGCATGTTATTTTTTATGTTTATTGTAGTTTTAGTCCGGACTCTTTAGCCTAATTGGAAGAAATGCACGAGGTTTTCTCGAAGAACCTGGTTTCATCCAGGTGTATTGCTAAGAACTGTGCGTTTGTAATAACAAGGGCGGGTTTCTTCAAACTTGCACAGCGGTAGACCGCACATAATTACTTGTGGAAATGCTGATGAGGTGTTATTGACATTAAAGGATGAAATAACTGACTTCATCTTTGTCTACGTAGATTTATTCAAGCATCAGGCTTTCGACGGCTGCTGCATTATCAGTCTCGCTAGTGGCGAAAGTCGGGATTCAGTGCTCTCTACATATAATTACGCTGCTTGTTCAGCGCTGCTTTGAGGATCAGTAGTTCTTGAATAAATTAACTTGCATATGGTCTTCTGACATTTCATATTTTTATTTTATCTTACATGAAAAAAAATGCAAAAATCTTGAAAGAGCGATTTGAAGGACAATGAGAATGATGGGAGGGATTGAAATTAATTATACAAACGTAAACGTTCATGAAAAAAATTGTACACATGAACGAGAGTGGTAATATGGTTAAAAAGAACCGACTTAATTTGAAGAAAAATTGAAAAAACATCCGTAAAAGTTTTTATTTAAATAATTATGAAGAAATATTATTAGGCAGCGTAGATAAAATGGAAAGTACGACGTAAAGAAGGAAGGGGAAAATAAGGTTTAAATTAAAAACCAAAACAATAATGAAATTCCGGTTTTGGTAATCATTGCTGTTGGAGAATACGTAAAAACACTTCAGAATCACCGCGTATATGCACGGAGCAATGCACCTTCTTCTATAGAATCAATGAGTTTAGTTTAATTGTAATAAGCCTAAAAATACACCACGCTAATTGGAAAAAGCTAGAAGAGTATTCAATTGACCCAAATATTTGAAAAATGTAAATTCATGCCCGGTAGTTTATAATAGACAAAATTACTCAACTAGCCTTTACATTGTATGACATGTGAGACGTCACTTGTAAGATAATTTCTTATTAAGGGATTCATAAAAAATATTGTTTTACATTTTTGACCTCCTGATATTAACAAAAATTAAGAAAAAATTGAGCATATATACGCTGAAAATTTACGTATGTATAATTAAAATTAACGTATGATTTTTTTAGAAAAGCCATGTATATCAGATGCCTCAATTAAAACTTCAACTCAAAATGTTATTAAAATTTTGTTTTGATTGTTATGGTCCTAACAAATAAAATAATTAATAATACGTAAAATGTTTAGTTATGGTATTAAACTACTTAAAATTGCAACATTGGAGGCAAAAACTGAATAATTCCTATCACTAATTGATGACATTTTTGTATGGATTTTCATAGGGCCTGTTCATCTCATCTACAAACCTCCGAATACTTGATCTGTCTGGAAACAATATTCTTTCCTTGACGAGTGATGCTTTTTCTGGTACACTTGCCCTGGAAGAACTGTACCTTAATAACAATGCACTTAATTCTTTCAATCTATCGACTATCGTTCACTTGTCGTCCTTACGAGTGTTGGACATATCCATTACTCCTTTGGCGTGCTCGTGCTCCGAAGATCATTGGTTACTGGACCATTGGACAAATGAAACAGAAGTGGAATTTAAAAATACATGTCCTGATTCATCATGTGACTGGGTAAGGTATCCTCTCTGAATTATTAAATACAGAAAAACAATATCATACTATCCCATTAGGAGCATTGAAGACCTGTAACTGCTACATTGATACAGTCTGCAAATTAATCACGAGAATTGATATAGTCAACTTCGAAGAAAAATAGACACACAGATTGGATATTTCATTTGAAAAATTAAAAAATACAAAAGTACACTGTTGTAAAATTTGAAATATTGTATTAATATATTTACCTGCCATTAATTTCAAAGAATTTAGGGAGCTTCAACCATATTCAATTGAATAAGTAATTTTTTTCTTCAAAGTCAGCTCATGACTAAGCCTTTGTCTTCATGGAATTTTTCATTCACCGTTAACGGCTCATTGTCATCGAAAAGGAATATTTGGCTAGGTTTGAATTTATAGTTAATGTGTCATTTTGATGATGTACGTTCATCTTCAAGAATTAAAATTCTTTGTATAGACTTTATAACATTGATAATATTTAAGCTAAAATATTTATTGTTATTCATTTATCTATTTATTATTTTATTTATTTATTTACTAATTGATTAATTAAATAGCGAAATAAGCACGCAACGTACAGATTCAATTAAATAAAGAAACAGAACCTCTTTACTTGTGTCCCTAATAATATTAAAACAAATATCATATGTAAATATATCTTATCAACCAAAATGTTTGTAACAATGACTTAGGTATGTTGTTAATCACGGATTTTAAATAAATTTAAATTTATGGGCATTTGTTGCATTTGAAATATAATGAATCTGAAACGAGATATTTATGTGCAAATTTTTTCTTTAAAATCAATTATCTCTCATTGATTTTTATTAAGAGATTGTAGTGCAATGATGTTTATTGATTAATTCAATCAAAAGGACTGTTAACATGCTGGATGTAGCTTGATTTAATTTTATCAATCTTTCTAAGGACGATTTCTCCACTACTACTGAACCGGAGAAGAAATGCTGGGATACATTCTGCAATAAAGGAGAAAAGTGCTGCTCAAATGGAGAGTGCGCAAAGAAATGTTCAGGTGTCGCCATCTCTGCATTGCCCTTGACTTTGATAATGATTATTGCAATGCTACTAACGCAAATCGACAGAGAACGGGTTTAGCTATCGACAATTGACAGAAAATAGTGTCTTCTATTTGAAACTACAAAAATTGAGATCATTTGAATAGAAATGAATTGTTTTCTGTTATAGACACCGAGTATTTGCACTTTTAAGTACATTTTAAGCATTTAATTTATTATTTTTCCTTGTTACGTTGTCCATGTCGGTCTCGCTGGTGTGAAGGCTTAGGACAGGGTCATGCCGAATGGAACTGAAAAACGAGGTTTGGAATCCCGCGTCATGTTAGAAAGCCAAGGATTCTTCCAGCAAGGTTGTTGCATGCTTACTTTTCACTGTGCCATGTATCCTATCTCAACATTCAATGCATTCATACATGACCATTAATTTCTCGTTATTTGCCCATCATAGTTACCCTTTCATGCAATGGATATTTACAATTATTCTGTTAATCCACCCAGAAACAGAAGGGCGTGTTGACGTAAGCCACCTCTCCTCACTTGAGAGTTACTTTTAAGACATTTTACTTGGATTTGTATCTTTTGTAATGTTCGTTGTGCTTTTGTTACTTATGTTTTTTGATATCAGAGTATCAATTACAAATTTCGTTTATTTAAAAACTGCATATAAGCATAAGAAACGACTTGAAAAATATCATTCGTGTATAAACTTCATACTTTTTCAATACTACCTACAACAAAAATATTACTGAAAGAGATAGCTACATTGATGCAACTTATGCTCATACAAGTATTGTCTTATAATTTTGATATTCTTATTGTAATTATAATAATCATAATACATTGTAAATATCGTATTGTATTGTAATAATTATATTCAATTTTATGCTCATATTGTATTGGAAAGTACATCAATAATTTTTTATATGATTATACCAAATATTATTAGTGAAATAAAATATTCATTCTTTTTATAACCTATAGTGAACACTAGCCATTTTATACTCAGCCCACGATTGTATTAATTAAATTAATTGAAGTACATTTAAGATTCTTTGCGAAGATTGGAAAGGATTTTTTAAAATATAAATACAGTTCTAGGTTTCCAACCTATAAAATTGTATTTTATTTTGATATACATATTTTGTTATACATTTTATACATATTTTTTCTTACATCACAAGTATTTTTGTGATCTATGATACATCGAGGGACATAATTTTTTAGGTGTTTTACCATTAAAATACAAAGGACAAATGATAGACAATAGAAACACGACAAATGAGGATTTATGATCCTCATTTGTCCAGGCAAAAAGATCATTAAGGAAGCAACTTACTTCTTCCGAAAGGTTTGCATATTTCCATTGTCCAAATACTTTTGTTGGCACATGGGTGGCCAAATGAATTCAATTTTGGCGCCACGCATAGAACATCTCAGTTTCGCTGCATTTTGAAAACATTTCAGAAGAAAAGATCATACATTTAAACTTCCTGCCTTCGAGATAGTTTTAATCTTGCCCAAGAAATCTGCAAATTCCCTCACGAACAGCAGAAAATTCATTCGACATGCAAGTTCTTTGCAACGGACCTTCCAAAAGTGACCAATAGATCGCATCACCTCCTGGGCGGCCACGATCCATTGCCAGATTCCCTGGAACCCAATTTTTTGTACATAACACGCGGGGTGATCGTATTGTTTGTGGATCTGGAGATGTGGCGAAGTTTCATAGCAGCGTGCAGAGAAGCTAAGAAATATGTGAATTGAGCGCACGGAAAGTTTAGTTCGGTACGTTGGCAAGCAATTCCTAGCACATTAACGCAGTGTTCGTGACCCTCAAACTCTCTGAGATACGGCAAAACGAAGGAAATATGATAAACGGATAGAATTCGTAAGGAGAACGTTTATTTCGTCCGGACAAAGGTAACAATCACAATCTCTTCAATACTTAATGACTGAAACGGCAAAGGTTAATCTTATCAAATATGTGTCATCTTTTCAGAACCTTCTCGCCTGTCGCGAACACAGAAAGGCGATGTACAGAACTTCTCGTTGCAGTTTCTGCAAATGATCTCCCAATCAGATAAGCGATATTTCACAGCCTCAACAACTTTCAATGACAGGAGTATTAGAAACTCGTTTATTTCGAGTAGTTACTATTACTGTAAAACCGTTTGTAATTCATATTTATTGCTTTTCGTAAATACGCAGTAATGTTAATATAATTTATTCCTCTTATGTTTACAACAGTTTAAGAAACGCGATTCTTCTCATATCAGTAATTCACTTTTTGATACACGTAAGTTTTTTGATATGCCGCGGTTATATGATGTGCTATGTGACCTCCATAGGTGTGCCGCCATCAAGAGAAGATGCCAGGCAGCAGACATCAGGTGGGGACAAGTAATGCAGATGTTAAAACATATGCCTCGCGCAACTTTTCTTGAACGATGGCCTTGCTTCCCCCTCTCTGGCACAATAAACAGTTGATGGCAAAAGCTCGAAGCAAGCACTGATGACAACGTTCCAAACACATCTTCACTGGCTCGAAATAGAAATAATTTTCTTTTGAAGGCGAGAACTTCTATCCGCTATTTTCTCCAAAAAATCTAAAGAAAGGACAGAATCAGGTAAAAATCAATCACTGGAGATACCTTGAACTCCTGAGAAAGTTAGAACGCGAATTATTGAGAACGTTGAGAAGGCAAGACTGATTCTCTTGAGATTGGCATTGCTGCATAAAATCTAGTGGCTGATTTCGTAACTAATACCCCCACTGTAACCGCATTTCTTCAATCCATCGTTCCAGAAAAGTTGCGCGAGTAATACCTAAATGTTTGCCACCCTTTCACAAATGACGCCATTTTGCGGGGCACACTTACTCTTGGGTTCGCGGGGCCGTGGCTTTTGCCAGCGCTAGCCACTACTGTGCTAATGTTTCTGATCCTGTTCTAAATTCAAAGTGGATCGCCTTTTTTTAAATTTAAGAAGCATAAACTACGTGACATACTAAATTGACTGGCATGAGTTTAAGAGCTAATGTTGATGATAGTGTGGCGTCATGCAGTGTTAATAATACACAGACGAGAGTGGGTTGAACTTAAGTTTATTAATAATGAATCCACCACCGAAATTAACCTTATCTACAATAGTTACATAAACAAAATGAATCGACCCTACTTCTAGAAGTAATTTTCCTTCTTCGACTACCACACCCTCTACTTAAATATCGAATGGATCCGATCGTGTGAAGCACCGGAGAATTCCTACACGACTCGTCACTTGAGTTTAACAACTTTACGTCAAAGTACATTGCTGGCCGTAGCCTACGCGCACGCGGTCCGCCCCCCACCCGGCGCGCTGCCTCCGATCCGCACAGCTAGGCTTCTCGACGAGGAAAGGGACCGGTCAAGCGTGGCAGCCGCCTAGCTGGGCTGGCTGCGCCCACAACTCGTTCACTGGGTGATTTCACGCTACGCCCCACCCTGACGCCCCACCCTTAACCCAAGTGGTCTGCCATGCGGCGAGCACATGGTCGCCTGCATCTATGTTTGTGCACGGCGCTACATAGTATAGGAGAAAATATTTTAACAAGGAAGGCCTCGAATAAAGTGCTTCTTGTTGATGGAAGGACGTGCGGTCAAAAATTGGTTCGACAGTGTCATGAAAGCTACTTGTCATTTGCTTTATCATCGACTGGTTGAGAAATGCTGAAATCTGAAGGCGAACTTCTTCAAAACACATTACACTTTAACCTCCAGTCTTAGCATACTTTGACAAATTCTTCATTAGTGTTTACACATATACAAATTATCTCGAAATCGCGATAACTGCTCATATGTGAAAAGAAATGTATATGAAATGATTTAACAATCTAAATTTGATAAATTATCTGCATTAAGATTGAAATCTTTAGCTCCAATATTGAAAGTGTGGTACATGTTCGAAAACAATGAAAGTTGTCACCGCATAATTTAAAATTTGCGAAATGTTTTTAATAAATAAAAAATGTAAATAAACGATTTAAATATCTAATATTCGGGAATATAGTGCAGTGCATAAAAAATCGCTAGTTTCAGTATTAAAAGTGTAAAATGACTGAAAAAAGATTTTTAGCAAATTTTAAAATTCCTAAATTCTTAATGAAAATAGAATCTATGCCATATTACCAAGCAAACATTACTCTGTGACCAAAATATTTAAAGAAAACATTTTCGACTGTCTATCAGAAAATTGTGCTTGCCAATATTTGTACATGGCCATCATTTCACTCAAAATTATGTGAAAACTATTCATATTTTGAAACCATAAGCAAGACATTATATAAAGATCTAATTTTAACGACGAGATTACATCAAGAAAAAATTCTAGCTTCAAAACTGCAGTTGCTGGAGAGGGTTTACAAAAATTTAATTTTTACAATTTTTGAAAATTTAGATGTAAATGTGAAAATCGGATATGTGACATTTTTATCAGAATCGAGCAGAATGATCATCGTAGACACTGTCTTGAATAATCGCAGACAGTGTATAATCCTGAAAAAGCAATGAATGCTGCAACAGCATCAAACAACACCATTATATGTCACGATGTCTACTCTAGAATCAAAAGCAATCCCATTTTCGTTCCATTGTCATTTCACAAATGCAAGGAAATACATAAAATAAAGTAAACACATGAAAAAGAAGAAAGTGCAGTATCGGATCATCTCAGGCATAAAACAGAACTGTCATTACACCTGGGAAAACTATTAACACTTCAAGCGACATAAAACGTCCATTTTTTGAACTCAACAAAAATATCATAATTAAGTTATTTACAAATTACATTAAGTACAGGATAAGAGATTTTAGTTGGAGACTGTGCTGAAATTATCCTTACATCCTGACAAAAAATAAAAACATTCTAAAATACTGCAACACTATCAATGTCCTTATTGAATTGTAATTGTTGTACTGGATGGTCAATATTTTTGTCAATCCATGTAATTGGCAACAATCCAACGTTGTTCTTTTGAACGCAATGAATACTTTTTGTTACAAACTGTCTTGTTTGTCAGCAACTTTAAAGTGGTTTTTGGTTTTTAAAATGAAATAATTAAATATTAACCACACATGGCTATGCAATGCATGCCTGTGATATGTTTTCACAGTAATGTGTATAAGACGCTTAAGGCCACAGCAACTGAAACGACATATCAAATTTTTAACAAATATGTGATTATCGAGAAAGGGAAAAAAGCTTCCATGAAAGAAACCGGTATATTTACAAAATGTAACTATATATTACTTTGTTATATTTCATCAGCAATCTACGTACGTATAAATAATTTTTATGCTTATGAACTACCAACATGTGATCATGGAAATAAAATTATATTAATACAAACTACCTCAATTTCATAATTAAATATATCATTTTCACGCATTATAAGATGTGTTGAAATATCAATTCAAATAATTATGTTCAAAAAACGTCGACTCAAAGAAGTTTTACTTAATATTTTTTGACGTTTTTTCAATACAACAGTGTATTATTGTTGAATTAAACTGTTCACTGAAGATGAAAATTCATAAAGCAGAAAGATATTCTTTTTATGTTTTGTGATGACTGTTAGGTTAAGTATTATCAGTTTAATTAGTTCAACATAATTTAATAATAAAAAACTTCTATACAATAAATACTTATTTTACATTCCCTATATCTATAAATTCACAAATGTCTAAAATATTAACAAACCATCTCGCACGTTTACACATTTTTATTAAATAACATAAAAACAGTTTTGTAAAAACAATTGGATTACAGGTTTCAGGTTTATTTAAATATTTTACATAAAGAAAAAGGAAAACAAAATTAAAATAAATGTTTCAGTTTTGGTACAATTTTGTCAAGAATTTTTCTGGAGTGCAATTTGCTCTAAACATAAACGGCATATAATCAAATAATAATTAATAATACAGGAGTACTTCCAGTTTTGAACAAAGAAACGAACGTTGAAAGTAAATAGTACAATTATATAAATACCTACATTATAAATAATACAAAATAATAAACTACAGATACTTATATTATTCTTCGGCCAATACTCCTGATAGTTTACTTGTGCATTATTGCCAAAGACGAATAAAATATTTGTTTACTAGTTTACATATTACTTTTAAACAATATCACTACCTGACATCTTTAGTTATTTAAACTATTTTCAAATTTAATAAACGAAGATTGTGAAAAAAAGTACAGCAGTGCCTGAAAGTACCTTTGCATAAAAACTGAAAATAACCTAAAAATATAATTTAAGAAATGGACGTTCTTATCAAAGTATGAAGGATAAATATATGACAGAGTTTAAAAAAAATAATATCGTCTACTACTCTTAAGATGAAAGATTGAGGAAACCGTTTGAGTAAATTCACGGCATTTATTCATTATTTAAAAAACAGATACATAAATTATTCATTATCATTTAGTGAGTGATTTTCTTTCAATGAGAATATGAAATATTAAAAAAATACTGTTCATTTCGTAAGTATACATGTTATGTTGCTTTTTAAATATATATCACGAAAATAAAAGAGACATGACCACCAACGAAAGCATCACAAAGTGCGGAGAAATTATTCCAGCTTCGGAGTTACAGCAGACTCCTTGCTTTGAACATCTGTTATCCTCACAGCAGTGTTCGTTTTGAAGGCATTGCTCATCAATGCTGCAAGTTGGCTTCACGTTCCCACATGAATCTTCTAGAGTCACTTCATTATCCGCGGCCCATTTTTCTAATTTGTAGCATTTCGAAGAACATGCCAGTGCAGTGTTCGATATGTCGACAACGCCGTTGATTATAACGTTAGCTAGAGCTGCTGGATCGAATTCTCGCAAAGTGCTGCCACTCAAAACTAAGCGTTTTAGCATTCCACTAGCAGCGAACGTCCCAGCTTCAACAACTTCCACAGTATTGTTTTGCAGATGGAGCTCTCGGAGTTGCTGCAGTGGCACAAAGGCCCCTGTGATATTCTTCACTCTGCTACTTATCATTTCAATTTTAGTTAACTGAGGGAGATTTTTAAATGTCTCTTTTGACAAAATATCAGCATTTACTCGCGATAATATGAGTATCTCGAGAGAGCCGTGGTTCAAAAACGGAGTGGTTGAAGGTATAACTAGTGGGTTGTCATGCAAGCGAAGTTCTCGAAGAGAAGGTAGCCCGCGGAATGTATCTTGATGCAAAGAACGAATTGCGTTGTAACTAATGTCTATAAACGTAACACTTTTTATCTCTACACCAGTAGGGAGAGGAGAAACAGTATCAATTTTGTTGCCTTCGACATCAATAGAAGAAATGTACTTTAAACTAACAAAATCTTCCAGTTTCAAAGAAACCAACTGATTTTTCATCAGTCTCCATGTACTTACACTCTGTAGACTTTCCACGTGGGCACTAGCAATATCTTTCATTCCGACTTCGGAGGTGTACAGAGTCTCTACATTCTTGATGTCACGGGGAAAGGGGGATCCGGTAGAAAAATCAAGCGGATTTTGCGACAAATCTAAGTAAGTAAGTGAACTTGGAAAAAATACAGAATTAATAGTATTTATATTATTTCCTTTCAAACCTAAATATTTCAGGGAATTGAGTTCTCTGAAAGCATCATTTTCAATTGTTTTTGTGTTCGTGAATTCCATAATAAGTTCATGCAGAGAGGAACAGTTGCGTAAGGCGTCGTTCAATAGCACTGGAATATTACTGCGTTCGATGTGCAGATGTGTGACACGTGAGTTCAGCAGATCGACCGGCATTTCTGTGAGATCCTTGCATACTAAGTGTGTAAGTGGGTAGTTGGAACAAGAAGCAGCCACGTGATAACTGTTAGTCAACATGACTGACAGCATCAAAAGCACATCTACAAGCCACCGAGATGTGAAGAATGATTCTCTTCTTTCTTGGTTATACATTGCCTGGAAAGAGATTTAAATCTTAGATTGTTCATGTCTATTTTACAATAAAATAGCACATTAAACATTCCCTTGGTTTGGTATATGAGATTACAAGATGGAAATTACAACTGCCTTCACATTTTACTTTTTAACAATAAGTATTATGTGTTGACTTTTCTTTAAGAAATTACATTATCCCCATTACATTAAAAAGACCTTTTGTTGACTGAAAATATGGTATTCTAAAATTGTATATATATTTAATATTTTAACAATATAAATGAAATTCAATAATTTAGTATCTCTCTGAAATCAAACATTGATAGATCTACACATTAATTATCGAATCACAAGTTATCTATTCTAGACTGAACTTTAAAAATGTTTTATTTTTTTAAAGTTTGGATTTTTTCATGTATATGTCTCATTTCCCATAATGTTGAAATTTTTGGTTGTGAATTTCTTCACATTTTACGTGTTATCATTAACTCTGAGTCTACACGTGGGACAAATTTCTCAGTACTGAAATATTTAGTATGGAAAAATGACGTACTAACTCTAGAAAAAAGTAACGACGATTTTTAAACGATTGAATGAGTCAAGAAAGACCGATTCTGATGACGGCACACAAAAAAGTAATTTCAATTCGACTATTAAAGTAATTCTAAAAACAGTTCATTACATGATGATTGCTGTTCTGAGAAAAAACAATATTTATCACTCACAGAAAGTGCATCTTGAATATCTAAGATAGAAGGTTGAGCAGAAATGATGAGTTAAAGCATACAAAAATATCATAAAACAATTCGTATAATATAAAACTAATGAAAGTTATATATTTCTCTACGTTAATTACAATTTTGAAAAAACAAATTGTATTGAATCTCTGAAATTGATAAAAGAAGAAAAAAAGAAAATGAAGTTAAAAACTGTAATAAGGTAGTGCGTCTTAATTAAAACCTTTTCACATGCAATGTTTTTTCGGATCGTGGTCTTACACAGTAGTACAGTAAAAGTGATAATTTACAAAAAAATTAAGTGGTTGTGAAGAGTTAATAAAAGTCTTATCAACTTTTCTGCCATGCACTAATGTTCAGAGAGATATAATGGAATTAAAAAGTGTCTTACTGTCATTAGGTCTTCTGCCAATATACAACGCCCTTATTCTGCAAAAGAAATTAAAGGTCATAGTTTAATACGAAAAAAAGTAAATTTAATACCTAACTGGAAAAGAAAGAAAATTTCTAGAAATATAATCGTGTTATGAATTCTCTTAACACAATTTCATTGATGAATAACACATACTGACACTTGAAACTAAGCAAATTACATTTCCACAATTTATAATTGCTTTCTAATAAAATTCTAATTACTAATGAAATGAAAATTCAAAACCCATTGTAGCTTATGAGTATTCGGGATTGACACATTTAGAAACCTCTGGTAATATTAAGAACCTATCTTCAGTTGGACCCCTCATCGTTCGATAAAATAAATCAACTTGCAACTACAATGCCAAAATCGCTTAGATATATAGATTTATTTAGTTCGTTTTGAGCTAATGTTCATTGGCAAACAAGATTACAATTAGTATCAGAACAATTACAAAACTATTAAATTTACAATTAGAATTGGAGATAGATAACACGAGTAACATTACCAAAAGCTGGATGATAAAAAGAGCAGAAGGTTAGTTGAAAGTCATGAAAGCCAAAGAAATTGCCAGACACTCCGGAGACAAAAATGAAGGTCAAGAATTCAGAAATACAAACAGTTGTAGGAAAACAAAGTAGGAACAACAAAGTACTGAAACATGCCCATTACATAAAAAAGCACAAGGTCTCTCTAATACGCAGTGAAACAAAAAGCAATTAAGCAAGCATTCTAGGGACAAGAGTTGTAACTGACAAAGGCAATTAAAAATCCTGATGTGACCCTGGTTTCCAATAGACTTTTACATTTGTCGGTTTGCTAAATACTCTACCATATCTGTGTGTAGACACTGCTCTCAACATAAAGTATAAACCTAAACTTCATGTAAAACTTGATAAAGAGGAAACTGGCAAGAGGAGATAGGTCGTCCAAAACAGCTATTGCTAAAATTCTAAGTTCTAAATCTAAAATAAACACTTGTATCGTATTCCTTCAAACACTGGTCTGTTTAAAGCAATACGATAAGGAAATCGTACGATATGATTTCGCTCTAGATGTGTACAGAAGAAAATAGATAAGAAAATCAAATACTTCGTGTAATGTGTTTTGTGACAATTCGCAAATTACATAAAGATACTTTAGGCGCAAATAGAGTAAAATACTTTGGCTCTATGATAATTTTTCAGTTACGTCACTTCTTTTGTGTACTGACTTGAGGAGACGGAGTTAAGACTACGAGATTCTATTGCTTTAGCTGCTGAAGTTTATGACTATTGACGACTGTTGTTTTTGACGTCTGAATATTTCTACTACCAGTAAGGGGAAGATTCGGTGCTATGACTCCAGGATACTTCGTGGCCTAGCTTACATTTTTTTAAATAGACTACCGGCACGTCGAACTAGCATAACAAAAATTAGGTCTTAGTTTTATGTTTAAGATTGTAATTAATTTTGTTGTTAAATAACGGAGGTTTATGATGCATAAATTCTCAATACATTAGAATAGTTCACATACGTAGACGTCGGTACAGCTACTGCCTCAACCTCAAAACAAAAAACGAACAAAAAAAATGGATCCACAATTGTGCTCTACATACTTCGAATAGTTTTTTTTTTAATTGTGCTCCTAACTGATAATAAAGCTAGATGCCCTCTTTCTCAAGACTCAAAATCGTTTAGAGCATTAAAACAAGCAGATGGTGGGCTTTGAGACTCATTTCAAAATTCTGAAACTCACCCTCAACACAAGAATATATTTTTTAAACCTAAAAATTCGTATTTTTGCGATACCCTTACGAATGCGATATCACAAGGCAAATATTGATAAACGATTCATATTTTAATAACTTGTAATAGATTGTGATTTTATTTTGAAACAGTTTTGGGCTCCATTATATTAATTCGAAATATAGGTATAAATTAAAATTTATTTTGATATTGCCACATTCAAAACACTTTTTAATAGCTTTAAACTACAAGCGAATGAATGAATATTATTAATCACTTCAGCCTACTTGAGCGTAAATTTATAACCAAGTACTTTTAGGTAAAATTGTAATTCCTAGACGAATTTTTAATATATTCGACGATATATTTTAATACATATTATTTAATACCTTTTTCCCCGAATCAAACAATAAGATAAACATTAGAAAAAATACAAACGTGGGATATCTAGATAATAAGAATACAACACTTATCAAGAATCAAAAAATTAATTCATTTTAATGAAATCTACAGATGCGCCAAAATATATTGTCATTTCTCCACATAATTGACGTTAATGTCAATGATCTTTTGAATCCCAGGGACCAGATTTTGTATATTCTCATATACCTTCTGCTCCCTCAATTTTACAAAAAAATAAAACTAATGAAGCATTTCATAGGGTCACTATCTCCAAAAACCCTTCTAATACCATTATTTAAATGCAAATTCAAATGTACCGCTTGGAATGTTGAATTTTGTTATTGCTTGGATTTACATCTATCTAACAGCGAATGTTTGACGCCGTCTCAGACAAGCAACCGTGTCTGAGAGTAGCAGATCCGGGGAGTAGGGTGGGTGAGTCACAATGTCCCAACCGAACGATACGAGAACGTCTTGAGTGAGCCGGTTTGTACGGAGCCTGGCGTCATGGAGTTCTCGCAAATGAGTGTTTATCCCCCGTTCTGTCTTTAAATATTTCCAAGTTCTTTAGGGCTTCACAATTTGCAGCAGCATCGGTGGTGGTCCCTTTGGGAATAAAAATGACCAACAAGATCCTGTTCCGTTCCCAAAAGACGGTTGTCATGATTTTCCTCTGTGAATACTGAACATTGATTTTTTTGTCTCTTACGAAAGGATATGGCGCCATTACAAAGACTGTCTTTTTGACTTAGTGTGACACATCCACGTTATAGTGACACACCCACGTTTCGTTCTTAGTCACTATTGAGTCGAGAAAGAATTCCCCTTCAGTTTGAAAAGGTGTAAGAAAATCGCATGCGGCTGAAATGCGATTTTCATGGTGTTGCTGAGGCAACCTTTTTGGCTTCCTCCTTGCACAAAACTTTCTAAACGCGAGTCTTTCTGACACAATTTCACCCAGGAGACTTCGTGAAACACGTGGGGAACATTTTTAAGGGTCTCAAGATTCACGTGACGATCGCGCATGTTTTGCGTCTCGCCCTTACGATGTTACTTCGTAATAAGAGAAAGTTATTTTGCACCGGGAACCTGAATTTTCTGCAGAAAAAAATTATTGTCGGGCTCTGGTGACGAAAAGCATCGATAAATTCTATTGCTAAATGTAGAAAAAAATTCATCTAACCCGTGTAGCCCGAATTCAGGATCGTGAGTACTTGATATAGAGAAATCGATTGACGGCAAAATGTCTGTCCGTCTGTTCGCGTCTCTATCCGTCTGTGGTCAACACTAGCGTCTAAACCGTTCAGCCGATTTTTTAAAAAATTGATATTATTTAATCGATCTAAAAACGAATGAACTCAAGGCTTTAGAAGTTTCAAACGGATATTTTAATTTTTGAGGGTACACTACATAAAGTCTTAAAATATTTTCAAAAGTTTTTCAAAAACTGCTCTAAATTTTTTGATCAAACTTTGTCTTCAGGTAGCGTAAAGGACGCTTAAGAGGATGTGTAAGACTCACGCTCGTTAAAATCCCAGATTTTTTTGAAAATTGCGAATGTGCAATTTTTTGGGGCGTCTTTCTATAACGATATAATTGAAGATAGAGATTATTTTCTTCATGAAATCTGTTTCTTAAAGACGGATTTTTGAGATAATTTTAAAATTTTCGAAAATATGAGTACTTTTCGTATAATTTTACGCGAAATAAAGGCAAGTTTTTAAAAAATAACATTTTTCTTAAAAACTGCTCTAATTTCTTTCTTTAAATTCTTTTCACGGATAGAATGGATGTTTAAAAGAATTGAGCAGGCCTCATATTTCGTCAAACTCTCAATATCTTTAAAATTTTGCAAATTTAGATCTTGATAACATTTTAAATTGTTGTCTTCCTTCGTCACATTGTCACATGTATTGCATTTTAAAGCAATGCGGTTCTCTTTGATTCACGTCACTTAATAGTACGAGACCGTAAGTTGGAGGCCAAATGCGTCAAAATATCTGTGGTACTACAGATGACTTCCTGTTCCTAACAAGATTAGTGACCTTATTAACAAAACTAATATTGTCTTATTGTAAAACAGTAATACTCACGTTTAGAACCTCAAGCCTTGCCTCCACTTGCTAGTGAACTACTCTTACTGATACCCACCGTGTCTGGTATCTCCCTCGTTAACAAAAAGTTATCAGTCGCTTATCTCTCACTCCTGTAGAGTTATGACGAAGCATCCCATCCGCTGCTTTTTCGTTATCATCCTGTGTTCCTACAGTTACTCGAATAACTCTTTTGGAGATAAACGACACCGAAAATTTTTACGAGTATAAACAGATAAATATAGATTTAGTATCACAAATGGAACGCATCTTTCATTTTACGTAAGATGTGTCATGTGTACCGGATGGTCATTGTCTAACTACAGGAAACTAGTGATGCTAGTGTAGCACACGCATTCTCGCATTATTTCTAAATTTGAAATTTACGAAAATTTGGGAACTTCAACAAAAAGGTTCATGACTCAATTCATTATTTATGCGCCTATGCAAAAATTTGGAAAAAAAAATTGAGAAAAAAATCTTTGTAAGGGCAAGAAACTGAAAATCATATATTTGACAAGTTTTGCTGTCTGTCTGTCTGTCTCTCTCTGTTATCTTTTGTTTTTAATCTTTTATCTTTCATTTTAATATGATGTTCAAACATCAATGCGTATCTCAAGGACGAAATGGAGGACATAATTCCTTCGTGTCATCACTTGATTACTTCTTGTCATCAAGCTTCCGCTCCTTTGACGAAATAAATGAAGGATATTGTTTGTCAGACGCGTGTTCGTTTTTACGTAAGATTTCTCAAAATGTGTAAAGAACACAATGTATTTCCAAAAGGTTTGATTCGAAATAAACCCAAACTCCAATTTGAATCTAGAAAATACAGAAAGACTTTTGAACATAAAAGAAAACTGTATTTAAGAAAAATTTTGCTATTAACTTTTTCTGATAAATTTTGTATTCTACAAAAAGCTAGATTGACGTTGAATGAGATCCAAAACCAACTTTACTTATTACTTTCTCGCAATTCCCTATGTTCCATTCTAGACAGACCTTACAGCTGAATCGTATATTTGAAAATGAAATGAACAGAAAACATAATAAATTCAAAAAGGTGTTGTTTTTTCAAAATCATGAACAATATAAAACAATGAAAATATATGGGTATTGTTGAACAAAATTATAATATTAAATTTGGAAAAAGTATTTATAATTTCACAGATTTAGGTATACCTAAAGAAGTTTTTTATTTATCGCTTGCACATCCGGTAATGGAATATGAAACAATTTGTTGAGATCCGCAGAAAATTATGCAGTGCAGAAATTTGGAAAGTATCCAGCGCAGTGCAGCCAAATTTACTTTCAGGGACAAGAAAACGGCAGGGTGGAATTCACTCGAAAACAAGCGATCAGTAGCAAGACTCTGCGCTTTGTGTAAAGCTTACAGCGGTCATCCAGTGTGGAACTAAATTAATCGTCGACTAAGTATTCCAGATACATCAGTAGAGGGCATCACAGGTACAAAATAAATCTAAGACCGCAGAGAACGGATGTGGGGAAAATTTCTTTCACAAAGCGAATGATAACGCAATAGAATAGATTGCCTGCTAAAACCTTTAAACCCTTTCCTGAATGCGTTCAACAGTTTAGGAAAATAATTTAGCGTATTACTAAGTAAATGAGTGACTTAACTAAGAATAGTAAGTTATAGAGCGATGCATTAGCGATATATTGTGAAGTGAGGTGTCGTGAAGTGTACAGTAGAGAAATAACGAAGGAAGTGATTTAAGGGTCATAGAGAAAAGAAGTGCAGTCCAGTGCCAATGCAGTGGCCTAAATTGAACAAACATTCAGTGCGGAGTTAGATTATAGACGTTTCTTTTTCTTATGATAATTTAATGTTTTATGGATAAGTTTTTATTTTATTATTACTATTATTATTATTATTATTATTATATAATTTGCATGTCAGTTATATTATCTTATTTACGTAATTAGCTGACACTGGGTTATACACAATTACAGTTTAAATAAATTTGTCTTATCTTCCAAGTCAAACATATTGCCCCGATTGTTGAAAATTTCAGTTTTCCTTTATTAGAATGAGATAAGGAAACAACCATTTTGAGATATATGAAATAATTTGAGAGTGGATTCGTTTGTATTTCCGAAGTATTATGTAACCATGCTTTATTTTCTTTTTCTAATGTACTAATAGAATTCATGATTCAACCAATTAAGCATAATTGACACGAATGTGAAATTCTGAAGTCTTTAAGTTACCAAATATTTTTGTACGGTTTTGTAAGGAATAATGATATTTTATTTATAAAGTGCGACGAAGGCGGTGCTGTAGCTTCCATCGCCAAGGATCTTCAAATTAAGAAACTCAACCATGTTTTTAAGGACGATTTTAATTATGCAGCCCTTAAAAATATTTTTCTAACATAATTTTGCATGACACAAGAAATAATAATATGGATTATTCAAACTTCATTGATCAAAACACTTCCACAAAATTGTGTCCTCCACCCCAAGTTGTTGTTTACGTTTACGGATTTATTAAAGCCCACAAGATATGTGTCCAATGCGTCCGGTCATTAGCTCAGTTAATTCCTCCTTGTATATTTTTTCACCAGAGTTAATCATCGTTTAAAACCTTATTTACAAGGGGAATTGTACTTACGTTAAGAATAGTTTTACCTTTGATAAAGATATTCAAGAACTTTCTCTTGATTCATATCACACTATGATCTTGCTCAACATTAAGCCAATATTTCCGACCTTGCCTAGAGATTTAATAATACAAAAACTTGAATCTCTTCTAGAAAAACGCAAAATTAAATGAAATATTCCCAATTAAGTCACAATTATTGCAGTAAATTTAATTCTTAATGATACAATTTTTATGTTCGATGAGGTACGAGTAGTCAATAAACGGGCTGATGGTGTTTCTATTTGTGCATTAAAATGCTTTTGCTCTGAAATTATAACGTGGAAACTGGAATCTCATATTTCATCTAAATTCAATGTTAAATTTTACCACTGTTATATCGACGATCCGTTTATTATTCTACAGGAAGATATAGTTCATGATATCTTCTTGGAGTTTAATAACTTCCAACCTAAACTGAAATTGAACTATTTCAATAGCATGATATTTACTATTGAAAGATAAATAGATTACAAAATCTTTTTTTAGAGGTTACCATCATTGGGAGTGGCCATCACGCAAAAACAAATTGGTTCAGAATGGAGTCGTTTGCAGGCAAAGTGCTTAATTACAACTTCTTACGTAGTAAGAAGATCAAAATTGAAATTATTTATAATCTAATCGATAATGCAGTAAAATTATCTGATAAAGAATTCCATCCCTTTAATTTGGGGTTGAAGTTAATTCGTCACTCCGCCTCATCATTCCACGGCCTCTCTGTCAATCCCCACCCAACACTGATAAGATAAGGCCCATTTATTTACTTAACATTAGTCTTACAATGTTCTCTACGTTCCATAAAATGGTATATTCTCATTTATTTAAGTCAGGAAGAATGTATATACAGATAATCATAAGGTAATGATATCGTCGGTTGGAATGCATTCATAATATTGGATGGCCTATATTTCTGTTTGTCAATTTTTGTCATAAATGTGAAATTATTCTTGCTTTCCTGGATAATGTGCTGGAGATAACGCGAGAAAGTATGTGGTGGTGATGCACCACTAGTTTTAAAAGTCCCAAGTATTTTAACGTAAATAAATTTAAAAGTAGGGCCCTTAAAAACAAAGGAGCGGTGCGGTGTTGGTGGCTACAGACTTATCATGGGCTACTGTCACGCAGCAGTGTTTCATTCGCTCTATGTAAATACACGTTTTGTATACATTTCGAAACAGTGCTCTCCTAACTGCTCTGACTAGGGCAAATATAAAGACATAATCGAGGAATTCTGTTAATTATACTATTACATCACAACATTTTTTCCCTAGCGTTTTTATCCAACCAACAGGCCGGTTACCCTGTACGTCCCGACGGGATGCATGTTTGGCCATACACTAGGCATCAACACACTTGCGGGATCGTCTGATCTGGGGTCAACAGAACGCGGCTACAGACACATGAGAGGTAAAGGACAAACAATCATGCACAAGGGATCAGGGATCAGGGGAGGAGGAGGGTGGGTTCGGCCCGTGCGGTGTAGGACGCTACAGAGAGAGTTTGTGCATTTTCCTGTCTTACGACACGACTGCTATTAAGAAGTATCTGGGACATCAGCTTGTTAAATATGATATTTTAATTCAAACCTCAAACCTGCTTATTTAATTGGTAACTCTTCATGTTTATGAAAACAAAAGATCCCTTTTTAAAGACTTTTAATCTACTCGCAATTTCACATCTTCTTCTTGGAACGTTCTACGTTCGATGAATTTTTTCGTCATCTTCTAGTAGATAATTTTTTTATCTTGACATAATTATAGGTTACACACAGTTATTCTCGAATTTGTTAATTTTAGGAACAAATATGAAGAAAGAATTGGCTAGGATTCATAAAATTAATTTCCTAGAATTACAAAATTATTTTATCGTAAATATTTACGAAGTGAGTTCCCAATAAAGAAAATTAATAGTCCCCACCTCATTTCGTTGGTAAATTATATAATTTGTTTTGTAAAAGTTCATAATCATGTTACATGGTTCAGCTATGAGGTAGCTTCTGGAATTGAAACGGGGTGGTCCTGGTTCTTCTCTCTCAAACTCTCAAAATTACATGGATCTTCGGGAACTTCCTGAACCTTTCAACCCGACAGTTCTAAAATCGGAACTACGGATTACATTTAGGTGTAAAACAGACTTAATATTAAATATCATTTTATATTAATAAATTTATTTAATATTGTAAAATTCATTGAATATTCATAAAAATAGTTGAGTATTTTTTAAAAATTAGGTAATTTCCCCTTATTTTAAGTCATTTTATAGGTCGTATTCTTATTTTTAAGTCATTTTGTAGGTCAATTTCCAAGACATTCTAGATCATCATCAGAATCAGAGCATAATCATTAAATGTAGAACGGTAATGCATTGTTTACAAGTATTACATTGTCATTATAAAGACTTATGGACGTGTCTGGGTGAGAGCGTTAACTTACAAAGACAAATGGTGTTTATAATACAGTCTAGTAAGATGAGATTTGAATCATTTCCACGCGGGAAAAGAAAGTATGGTGTAGGAAGATATGCAAGAAGCAATGATCGAAAAGACTGGTGAAGTAGCTAATAAACAGACAGAAATAGAAGTACTTTACGAAATTTGTACACTTAACGTCCGCCTATCACATCTTCCACTGGAAGTGTCCGCGATTCAACTAGGTAATCGTGCTCCTGCGGCCTTTCAACACTCTGAGTATACTTCGGTTTTTATAACGTGGCGCACACGGCGTTTCGGGTCTTTCTCGGTCGTGCCGCTAGCTGTCGCATGATCGCGACCTCATCGAGCGGTGCGTTGAGTCTAGGCGTGCGACCGAGAAAGACGCGAAATGCCGTGAGGTACTCCGTCGTGAAGACCGGGCCAGACGCGCTCAAAGTGCAGTGCTGTTGACGCCAGCGTCGCGAGCCCGGGGCCGTGGCGTCGCGGCGCGCCGGGCAGGGCCGGCGGCGGCCGCGGCCGCACCTGCGTCGAGGGGCGCGTGCGGGGGTGGTGTGCGTGAGCGGCGCGGCGCGGCGCGGGCGAGGAGCGGGAGCGCGCGCGCCGGGCGGCCGCGGGCGGCGCGCATGCGCGGCGGAGCGCGGGGGCGGGCTAGAAAAGGTGGCGCGGCGGCGCGGGGGCCCGCAGCCGTCCCGTCCGCCCGTGCGCGCCGCCGCCGCCGCCGCCGCCGCCACCGCCGCCGCCGCCGTCAGTGCGCCGCGCGCTCCCAACGAGTGAGTGTGTGTGCGCGCCGCTCGCACCGTGTCGCGCCGCGTCGCAGTCGCCGCCGCCGCCGCCGTCGTCCCCGCGCCGCGCCCTCGGACCAGTCGCGCGCCGCCGCTGATGCGTCCGCGAGCCTTCGCCGCCGTCTCCGCCGTCGCCGCCGCCGCCGCCGCCGTCATCGCCAGCCCGCGCCGGCGGCGGGAGTAGGCGCAGCCGCCGCCGCCGCCGCCATGCGCCCCGCGGCCGCCGAGGTGCAGGCCGGGGCCGGGGCCGGGGCCGCGCGCCGCCACCCCCGCTGGCCCTCCACGGCGCCGCCGTCGCCGCCCGCGCCACTCGTGCTGCTGCTGCTGCTGCTGGTGGGCGCCGCGCTGCCGCCGCTGCTGGCCGCCTACCAAGGTGAGCCCGGGATGGCCTCGCCGGCGAGCGACTTGGAGCGAAACGCGATGTCTTCGGAGCCCAACGGCGCCCCCTCTGGAGAACGCTTCTGCCTCTCTTGCCTCTCTTGCCCGCGGCGTCGACAGCCACTTGAATGGAAAGCTCTGACGAAAAATAAAATTGAAGTGATTTACCATGAATTGATTGTAGTGTCACTCATCTGATACAATTGCAAGTGCTCGTACGTGTACAAAATAATTTGTTAAATGAGTTTCAAAAAGCGAATTGTTAATATATATTCAAGATCATCATTTAAAGTGTTTACCAAATATTCAACTCAAAAATTAGTTAATACGAAAAATAATTTTCTCGCTATTAATTTTTTGTGTCATCAACATTGACAACAAACTGATGCCATTCTTTTCCTAAAAGTTTACTAACAATCATTTTGTTGTCGTTACGCACATTAAATAACATGGTTTTGCAGACCAACACAATTACAAAAAATGTTTTCGTCATGATTAATGTCTCATAGTGAAGATAATTCACCTACTTTGTTTAGGATTGTTGTAAAGTCATAGTGAGAGTTTTCAATCAACTTTCTATAGCCATTTGCTTTATATTTTATGTTATCCCTACTTACTTATATTTGCAGTGAATTATTGATCCTTGGAATTTAAAACCGACAGCGTACTGCATAAGGGAATGTAAATATTTGTTTTACAATTGGATGCACAGTGAGCAAAAACGTATGAGGTTTTCAGAGGGAATATATTGAAAGAACACGAGATTACCAAATGACACGATTCTTTCGCGAAATGTTTTGAGTGGAACTCAGTCGGATATTTTTACGGCAGGAATAGTCACGATATAGCGAAGACACAAAACAATTTATTCTGCCTAAATAAATCTGTAATTCGCACTTTAAAAATGTCCGATCGTTATCTCAAGTATTTTAAATATAATTGTAGATATCTTGAGTAAATTACACAAGACAATTTTGAAGTACACTTTAAAAATATCCTGGAATTTAAACGCTTTTTCTATTATGAAATTATGTAAGGAATCAACTGGTTTTATAACATTTTAAAAATGTTTTACTTAAGCATTACTTGAAATTTTATATATGTGAATAAAACAACAGCATAAATTTAAATAAAATTGTCTTTCTATAAAAAAGTACTCTGGAAATATAGTTCTTAATAAATAAAACTGATCATTCGTTCACGTTATCACACAAACGTTTTGACTAACTCTTTGTATTACTTTTCTAGTAGGTTAACGCCCTTTCTAGGCAAGCAATGTGTTTTTCACAAACATTTTTCTAGAGTCAATGAAGTGACATTACATTTCGCTGAAAGTGAATCCTAATGGAATTAATTCCTTCATACATTTAATTTACACCAGTATTACTGATTTCAATTCCATATTTTCACTCAATGGCGTCCCTCTAATGTTTTAATTTTAATAATTAAATTAACATTACGCAGAATTATTTTAAAGTACATAGATTTCTAAATCAACATTTTTATGGTCCATTTCTAATGAGAGACAATTAGGTTTCCTAAATCACATTACGAACTTGCCTATTTTTTGGGGGGGGGGACGTTTTGTCATTTTAACATGACTTATAAAAACTTACTCGTCATTTTAACAAGACAATGATCTGCATTCGAACGATCTTGCAAACACCGACGAAGATCCACGTCTCTCCGTTGGACGCGAGATCGGAATTAGCGGAACGTCACCAAGGTGAAAAGAGAGCCGAGGACGAAGTTCCGCCGGAGCTTTGAGGTCCCGGGAGGTTTACTCTCACGGCGACGCAGTCTTTCAGCGCACCTCAAAGGACACCTTTATTAAAGTTGTGCGATCTTGGGCCGCGAACCGCGGCAGACGGCGCGGCGGGAGCCAATCTCCCACGCTCCGCCTCGCCCCGTCGCGACGCCCGGACGCGTCCCGCCGGCGAAGAGGTCGTAGACAAACAGCAAAAGCATGTGGGTACAGCGCAGTTACCCTTTTCGATTCAAATGGATTATTATTAAACACAGGCAGGCCAATTGGGAATAGAAAAGTTTCTCTGACACCCAACACTCACCACGCTGGATAGTCGCATTCTCATGAAATTTCGCCAGCTGATAGAATACCATGCATATCCCAATTTTGAAGCGCTATGGAGTATTCGAAATAGGGTTTTAGAGGCGTTTTGTAGAAAGACCTTTGGTGACCTCCCGCAGTGGGCAAACCGTCGCATCGGCAGCGCCGGTGACATAACGCGGCAAATATCAACCGGTGTCAGATTTCTAGTGCGTTCGTTCTTCCACGACTGATGGCAAAGGCTGCAGTTTGAAGTGCACAATGACACGCATTCTTAATAATTATATCGCCGTACGTTGTTAGGACAACCTATTTTACATTCTATGTTTTGACATTTTTATTAGACCCAATTATTACGAAAAATGTGTTTCTAACCAAGAATTGAAACGTAAGTTTTTAAGTATTTATTTATCGTACATCAAGGGCTTTTTTCAGGGGACCCATATCTTTGCAATAATTCTATTTTGATTATTGAAACATATTCAACTTTCTTGCATTTCCGAAGATGCCATGTAAAAACCCGTTTTTGTCACCCTGCGTGCGCTTCGAGGCAATTAACACCTTCCCGACAGATAGGTCCTAGGTCCAGAGACGCGTGGTGATTTCCGCGCTTCGACAGGCATGAAGGTCAGGAAAGGGTTCAATGCTAATTGCCACAAACACACTACTTGCAATACTGCATAGCAATTAAAAACTAGTATGTAGAAGTTTTGAAAGACGCTGAACAAGCTGGTAAAACTTCTCTATAACCCGAGAATCCAGCACGGTGAGTGTTGCGTGTAAGAAGGGAACAGTTTGACAGGACGCGAAATAAAAGAACGTCATGTCGGACGATGACATTGTAAGATGTAGTGTCGGAGCCATTTACAAATGAGCCAACCGCAAACGACCTCATTGACGAATTGTGCGCTTAGACATAAAGGCGTTTGTTGCCGGTAGTGGCCAAACAGTAGCTGTCAAAGCGGTCCCTTCTTACAGTAATCTCGCTATAAATCGAACACTTGTGAACTACGCTGCAATTAGCGTTGATTCAAACACATGTGCCCGTTAAGATATTTGGACAGTTGAAAAAAAAATGTCATTGCGGTACCCCCTGAGAAGGCCAATGTATCGGCCCCACTCTGATACATTGGCCTTCTTTAGAGGTACCGGAATGACATTTTTCCCAGGAGTGTTTTATTTTTTCTAATTATTTCGACTTAAAACCGCGCAGCCGCGGTGTCGAACACCACCGTAAATTGCTACATAAATGCTGGAAAATTTTATATAATTAAGAACTAATTCTACATGTATCTAGCTATATGTTACAATTATTTTCTTCGAGTTTGTGTTAAAATGTCTGTTTTTGGGGAATGGCATTATATACGAGGCATGGCAAGATCCGTTTATTTTCTCCAAAACGCCATTCCTCAAAACATTGCACATTATCTGTACTATCAGAGCTTTTCGCGAGTATACAGATATCCACATCCGTTTTTGTGTTACTTTTTCAACACTCCCTAGTTGTTCCGACTACACAACTGTTTCGTACATCGACGGAGACGAAAATAAGATTTAACGTATTTATGGGCTAACCTGACTGTAGGAGGTTGTGGGAAGTGAATATGCACAGCGACGGTTTGGCACTGAAATATGCGATAAGCGTTGAAAGACGAAACTATCACTTAGGGTAGTGAAATATTCTAAAATTTAAGTCTTAAACGACAAAACAATTATCTTTCATCTGAACGAAGATTGGGGACAAAACTACGCCATGCTCCGTTGTTAATCATTTACCCATTGGTAGTCGACTGTTAAGGGAGCTGTCATTAAAAATCAACTTTTTTCTCTTTTTTGGGGGGGGGGATTAAGGTCGCATTAACATCTAGGTCATTAGCGACCACTATTGGATTTAACATTATGGTACCTAAGTTGATGACGTGACATGGTGATGATAGGGGGGAGAACAAACACAAATACAACCATGCCCAAGGCGGGACTAGAACCAGTGATCCTTCAGTTCGAGATCGCTTTACGTCACTACAGCCTTAACGATCTTGGCCTTCCGGACGACAAATCAACTTTGTCTTGGCAATTTTGGAAGCATTGCTCGTGCATTTCGAAGTCAACGGGACGGGTTGGACGTTAGATATCAGCAGTTATCACTAAACATGCTTCATTATAACGAATTCAACGTTCCGACGCACTTTAAGCCGCGGTTTGAACTGATACGCTACTCCTTAATGATTTTCATTTACCAATAGCGGGTCAGTCGTTATCATGTAACTATTGCCAAATAGTCGAGCTGCTAATCGAATAGAAAATGCAAAATGATTTCTATTTAATTCGAAGATATGAAAACTTACCTTCACGTACATGCATACGTTATGTTATGAATACTTCCTTGTGCACTCACCTCAAAATGTCCATTTTACGCTTATTTACAGACATTTTATAAACACATATTAACTGAAGTAGCTAATTTAAAAACATCTTTAGTAGTAGTTTACTGTCACAGTCTTTTGAATCTCGTATGCGGGGTATTTCTCGCGTATTCCATTATCTACATCCCTGTGATGTTTCTGAAACAATCCTAAGATCCTGCGCCATACTCTCCGCCCTGCTATAGAAATCCCCGCGTACAAGAAATGGCTTTTACAACAGCAAAAAAGTATTGTCAAATGGATCACGTTAGACATGCAGGGTGCACAAGGATTCAATAAAGATTTTGTGACAAAGTAATTGTGGATACACGAGTTTTTTGAAGATTATGTGGGGTACCTTCTGAACGAAAGAAACTCAAATGTGTGTTCAAATGATTTACATTAATATGAAATTTATTCCTCCAGACATCCCTCGATTTGTTATTCTCAAATGCGCAGTGAGGCATTTCTCATTACTATTTTATTAAAGGCAAACAAAGTATCTTAGTTACACGTCTGATGATTGATAGACATGATGATGGTGTTTTAAATGTGGGTTATCAAGTTCCTTTCTTGCTGGAAAGGGCCAATTCACCCTTTGAAGTCCAACACTACCGGAACACTTTAACGGAGAAACAGTACAACAGAGAATAAATCCATGGTGCTTATTGCTGAAAGCTAATTGCCTGTCACTTGCGCATGAATGGAAAGGCTTTGCGAGAGTTTATTCTAACTCTTTCCAACTGAGAAACGTGCGACAAATGTGTCGCCCGGGGGCAGCTCCAGGTTATTTCGTGGCATAACGCCACCTCTGTGCAGAAGAACGCGAAACATCCTGTGACGACGAACACCGTGAACACTTTAATGAAGAACACTACGATTTCAACCTCCATTCACTTACTGCTCTTTGTTTGCCATATACTGTACTATAATCTGTGTATGTCATGTCTATGAACCGTTTCTTGACAATGTGACGTCAGACATCCTCTGCTCTTAATGAATTTAATGAGAATGTTTGTAGTGTTAATGTACTTGCGTCAAAATGCATTGTGAGAGTATAAAGTCTCCCAGTACAGTACGAAATATGACTTTGAATTCCAGTTTTGGCAGAGATTTGTGCCGTGATTTTGGTGTCTTGTTTCTGCGATGATCTCATGTTATGCCGACTCCAATTCCAAGTAGTTTCCAAGCTGAAAATGTTTTCGTTACTTGTGTCTTACGAGGAATTAGACAGTGGAGCGTAGACATTTTATCGAGATTGGGAAATTTCAAAGAAAAATACGCAAGTTTTAACCTGACGTAATTTACAGTAACTTGATATAATCATTATAGAAAATTTTGCTCCTTTTTTTCCTAAATATCAAAGATGGTGGCTATTTTCATTGAGTCGCTATCAAGTTTATACTCATTTTGTTTTGAGGGCGAATTTTATATTCAACCTGTTTACAGGAAAAATTATTTGGCTAGTACTTTCTTATGATTACCAAAATCTGACAGATGTTATGACGACCGAATTATGATTATACAATCATAATCAGATCATTACCTGTCTCTCTCCGTTCTGTACTAGACGCAGCAATTATGGGACTTTACCCACAAAAATCCATGGATTTTATGTAAGATCTGTACCGAAATATACTGCCCCAAACTTTACATGACCTTTCAAAGAGACAGTGGGTAAATTTATAATGGAAACGATGGGAAGTAAAATTTCAAATGATTGTCGTGACCAGCAGCAACTGGATAAGAGTGGTTTAGTATTTGTGGAGCTTATCAGAACTCTAAAAGACACCTGAAAAATTAGAGATGAATATCCTGTTAAAGGTGAAAGATTTAAGAATTTATGTTGTAATTTTTTTCTTTTCGTTCAAAATTTGCATGTTGCATAATAATCACCGACATTGGTTTATTGCAAAACTTATCAAGTTAGTTACATTTCAAATAATCTTTCTACTTTCTCGCGCTTTAGAAGGAACTTCTTAAAAAGAGAATGTCAAGTAATGCTGAGCGAAAAAACGGCGAATTTTCGGCAGAAAAACTTTTATTTCAGGGCACTGGTAACGCAAAAGTGGATAAATCCAGTTGCTAAATTTCGAAAAAAAAAACAATCCGCGTAAAAAAACACGTAGTGTACCTGGGTCCATGATTCCGGAAAGTTGATTGACGGCAAAATGTCAGTCCGTCCGTGCGTCCGTCCGTCCGTCCGACTGTCCGTCTCACACACTTCATAAAATAAAACACGATTTACAGGTTCTTTATATTTTACGAACCTAATGAATATTTTAATTCACAAACATACATATTTTCATTTCAGAACATATTTTCACTTTTTTCGTCTTCACTGTGGTTGATCTAACGAACCTTACTACCTTCAAGTTTCATTTTCCTGCACTTAGTTTCAGTCGGTGTCAATATATAAGTAAAATGGCGGTAAGAAAATAACTTAATATTACAAGTCGTAGAATATTTGTAATTTAAATTCTCATCTTAATATTATAGTTATTTATCAACAACATATGATGTACTATGAATAACCGATAAACAAGTTAACATTTGAATTCAGAGGGAAATAAGCATTTCCCCAAGAATTGATATTATTCGCCAAGCGAATGTACAAAGTTTTGACAACAGTGCATTGCTCGTTTCTTGGTTGAATTGGACGTTTTCAAATAATAGCTGAGATTTTAGTATCGCAGAAAATGCAAAATTTCAATATTACGTAGCTGTTTCCAATAAAGCGAGAAAGTATGTGGTGTTTTATCTCCACCAGTTTAAGTTTGAGAAAATAGTCTCTTGAACTCTTAATGAATTGGGAATCTTGTTGCTGATTTGTAGGAAATTTCTTTTCTGAAAAACGAACAATACAAAAAAATGTTTATTTCATGTGTAAGAAAGTTATACTTAGTATACTTCTCTCCATATCCACCTATGTAATTTGATAAGAATTCAACACTTGAATACTCGCAGACTTACAAATAATACTCGTATTTATAGACAATCCATTTCATTTTGAAGGAAATAATGTGTCATCACCTGGTCAAAATATTTAGCAGTAATTTGAGAAGGTTCAAATTTTGTTTAAAAAATTTCTTCTCCTGCTACCGATTACTTTTTGTTTGTTAAAAAATTCATTGAGGATTTCTACTTAAGAAATGCAGCAGCAACCGAGGAATGAAGTTTATTCGCTTTTCCAACGCACCGCGCATTGGCGTAGGTAGTGGTGACGTGGCGACAGTCTTGTTGGAGGGGGGGGGGGATGGCCTCGAGGCTGTGAGTGACATTTCGTCCTAGAACAGCAAGTCTATGGGATTGCAAATGTTTGCCTTGCCACGACCGCAGACTTTCAAATCGTCGCCGACAGAGTGCAGGCGCGTCGGCGTTCTCGCTCCAGCAACCGGCGAACCGGTCTTCGCTGCTTTTCTTGCCAGAGTAGGAAGAACTGAAAACCCGAAGCTAGAAATAACGTTGTACATGATAGGTACGTACTCCTCAATAAACACTCTTTAAAATAATATTAATAATAATAATAATAATAATGCACTTTGAAAGGTATTTTAATTATTGAACCTGCTATGAATATCTATGTTTTATTAAAACTTTGGGATGTGTTGAGTATTTTAAAGCAAGATACACGTTCGCAAAAGCTGATTGGTCCCAAAGGTTAGAATACTTTTAAAATTGAGGGCCATTACTCATATGCTTTCTATTTCCTTGACATGAGTGTTTACTAGACGAGTGATTACCCACACAAACCCATTGCACCCAAAAATTATATACATTAAAGTATGTATAAAAAATTCTTAATTAAGCGGAAAAGAAAAGTAATCAGTGTTGCTACAAAGCAAATATTTTCTCACATTATTGCTAACGGTTACGTAATTTTGTAATATTGCATATTCAGCTCTAATATTTGTACTATTGTTTGAGAAACTTAAAACTTACTCGTGACAGTGACTCGAAAATATAAATCGTTCTTAAATTTTAAATTTGAATGAAAATGCCAATAGAATCCACTGTACTGTGACTTTTAATTAAAAAAATATTCACTTCAAATACATCTCTCGCGGGTCAGGATTCGTACGTGGAATCTTCAGAACTTCAAATCAACGATTTATAACCTGAGCTTTTGTAGCATTATACGTCTAGATAGCACCTGAAATATATTATCATTGTTCCGTTGATTATCAGTCAGAAAATTCTTTAAAACTACTCTACATATATTTATATTTTGGTGACCTTGTAAAATGGTAAAAATCTAACGTTAACGCATAGCTTGCATTAAAAATAATTCTATAACTTCTATATTCAAAGTATAGGACAGGTTCGAAAAAAATCAATCTTTGCATATTCCAGACGTTTTAATAAAAATCAGATCTATGTCGTATTTATTAATCGATTATAAATAAAAGTTCGAACTATTCGAACTTAATATAAATGATAAAATTGAACCGCTTATGAGAAAATTCTGTTAATCTAGGTATTTTAAATTCTCTTTTAATCAATATTATAGGAAAATTATCCTGTTTATAAAACATGTGTATTTTACATTAGTTAAAAATGTAATTTTGAATGGCATTCAATGAAGAAAAATCTTTATCTTCAATAATGTGAAAGTGTAGAAGGAGGTAGAGAAAGTTTAAACTTGCAATTTTCAAAATTTCAGAAGTTTGACTGAAAATATAACCTGCGTACTTTTTGTAAACATAAATTGCTCTATTGGAACAAAACATTGAAAGAAAACTTCGGCGCAACTTTTGAGAGATAATTGAAAGCATTTTACCTGGCTTTAAGTAAAGAACTTCCAAAAATTGAATGAAACATTACAAAATCTCAGGAATATGAGTGAGGCAAGACCGATCTTGGATCGATTTGGGGAAAATTTGGAAACATTTACGCGGCATTTAGGCGGCAAAAGACGGACAGTCATATTTGAGAAAAAGATGTTTTGGAATTAGGAAAAATATGCATTTTTATATTTCCGTTCATAACAATATAACGAAGATGATATAAACTTTATGGCTATTGCTTACTTCAAGTGTTTCAATTGTGGTTGTGTTAGTTTATGAAAACTGGGAACAATGATGTACGCCTGGAAACAAAGATGCACAAGACATTAAAGAACAATTCAAACGCGATGATGTTGTACGTCATTCCTTCGAACATGTTGATGACAGTGCTTGCGTGTGTGCATCTTGATGACAATGCGCTATCGTAGGAAGACGTATTCATCTTCCAGGCAAAGTGTTTGCTAAAACTCCTTATTAATTGTTGGACTCTTTCTGGGCCTCCTTTCGGAGAGCCTAAACACCGTTAAGTGTTATGACAACATGGCAGCTTTCATCGGGTGGGAATACTTCGCACAAAGCAGTTTCGGTAAACACAATAATACAGAATACGTATTGATCCAGTTTGACGGCTTATTAAAATTCATTCATTCCTCTAACTACAGAATGAGTTTTCTCAATGGTTCATTGAATGTTGTCAGACTGACAAAAGACAGACTTAATTGGCAGCTAAATGCAGAGTGGCAGAATTCTAGGAGATGAAATTTACTTTCGCAGGGAATACAGTTTGGAACACATTTTCTCGAATTTTTATCGTCTATCACTACGAAATTTATTATTAAGTTAAAATATCCTTAAATGAAATTATATTTACATAAAAACACCTTTTCCGATGTGTAATTGTCAAGGACATGTAATTTCGTTCTTCATTATTTGACATATAAGAAAACTTTGAACATCTATTAAGTGAGTAACTGTATTTTTTATAATTAAATGAGTCTTTTCTATTTCTTATTAACTTCACTTGTTAAAGTAGTCGTATAACGAGCAAAAAGAATACAACGTTGTATTATTCATTATCCCTCATTTCTTCAGAAATAGGGAGAGATGAAATAAGAGATAGAGAGATAGATAGATAGTTAAAGAGAGAGAAAGAGTGAAACAGCGACAGAGATACACAGAGGGAGAAAGGAAGAGAAAGAGAAAGGCAGCGAGAGAGAGAGGGGGAAAGAGAGAGAGGAAAAGAGAGAGAGGGAAAGAGAGAGAGGGAAAGAGAGAGAGGGAAAGAGAGAGAGAGGGGCAGAGAGAGGGGCAGAGAGAGGGGCAGAGAGAGGGGCAGAGAGAGAGGCAGAGAGAGAGGGGCAGAGAGAGGGGCAGAGAGAGGGGCAGAGAGAGGGGCAGAGAGAGGGGCAGAGAGAGAGGGGCAGAGAGAGAGGGGCAGAGAGAGAGGGGCAGAGAGAGAGGGGCAGAGAGAGAGAGGGGCAGAGAGAGAGTGGCAGAGAGAGAGTGGCAGAGAGAGAGTGGCAGAGAGAGAGGGGCAGAGAGAGAGGGGCAGAGAGAGAGGGGCAGAGAGAGAGGGGCAGAGAGAGAGGGGCAGAGAGAGAGGGGCAGAGAGAGAGGGGCAGAGAGAGAGGGGCAGAGAGAGAGGGGCAGAGAGAGAGGGGCAGAGAGAGAGGGGCAGAGAGAGAGGGGCAGAGAGAGAGGGGCAGAGAGAGAGGGGCAGAGAGAGAGGGGCAGAGAGAGAGGGGCAGAGAGAGAGGGGCAGAGAGAGAAGGGCAGAGAGAGAGGGGCAGAGAGAGAGAGGGGCAGAGAGAGAGAGGGGCAGAGAGAGAGGGGCAGAGAGAGAGAGGGGCAGAGAGAGAGAGAGAAGCAGAGATGAAAATTATGAATGAGATAATTTGTTCTAGCTCTTAGCTAGAATGGTTTTAGAACGCGATGCTGCAATTTGCTAGTCCCTTCTTGCGGAAGAGTTTATTGACACCCTAGTTTAATCAAGGCAGTAAACGTTTGCGAGAAAAAATGAAGAGAAAAAAACAAATTATAATCTTAGTTTTTTAATGAAACAGCAATAGGTACGTGGGATGTAAAATAACATAAAAAACAATAATGTTGAATTGAATGAAGTCAAATGTTTGATTATATTTGACTCCCTGAGAGTTCTCACTAACTCAGTAAGAAAGTTGGAAAAACAGAAAAAGTCGTCCTTTAACTTGCATCACAACATTGTTAGCAGTTTTCTATACTTCATCACTTTCATGTTCAAAACGCAATGTGTGGACTGAACCTGGTTGGCAGTAAGTGACAATATCAGCGCCTTAATAAAATAAAATAATTGAAGACCCAACAAATATTTTACCGCCGAGAGGGCACGTCGGGGCGCGAACGTTCTTCACGTCGAGCGTCGAGCGGCGCTGTCCTCGACATCTCCAAGCGATTGCGCGCGAGTGCTTATGGGCGCTCTGTCACTCGCGAGCGAAAACCCAGGGCTGTCGTTTCTCCGCCGCCATTGTGCGCGCGCGCAATCGAGAGAGCGCGTCTGCCGAGAGGCGTCCGCGCGCGCGAGAGGTCCCGGGGCGGCGGCGGCGGCGGACACGTGTGGGCGGCGGCGCCGACGCGGCCGGCGCCCGGCGAGAGGCCTTTGTTATAACGCGAGCGCGTGATTGTCGGCGTAAAAGCCTCTCCCTCGAGATTGAATCGGGCTCAATTGGATCCAATTGAACGGCCCGGCGCGCGACGGGCGACGCCGCCCGGTCGGCGGGGGCGGCGGGGGCGGCGGGGGCGGCGGGGGCGGCGGGGGCGGCGGGGGCGGCGGGGGCGGCGGGGGCGGCGGGGGCGGCGGGGGCGGCGGGGGCGGCGGGGGCGGCGGGGGGTGGCGGGGGTGGCGGGGGGGCGGCGGGGCGGCGGGGGCGGCGGGGCGGCGGGGGCGGCGGGGCGGCGGGGGCGGCGGGGTCGGCGGGGGCGGTGGGGGCGGCGGGGGCGGCGGGGGCGGCGGGGGCGGCGGGGGTGGCGGGGGCGGCGGGGGCGGCGGGGGCGGCGGGGCGGCGGGGGCGGCGGGGCGGCGGGGGCGGCGGGGTCGGCGGGGTCGGTGGGGGCGGCGGGGGAGGCGCCAGATCGGTCGTAGGTGGTCGGCGGATAGACGGACGGATGGATGGGTGGGTGCGAGTGGATGGACGTGGGGATGGCGGCCGGCAGGTGGATGGCAGGCTTGTTAAGGGCACAAGCTGTTAAGTTAGCTTGCGTGACTAAGACAGATAACGCTAGTGGACAAATCAAATCCGTGGATGTTAAGTTGACATTTTTAATAGATGTTGCGGACGTAATAGAGGTGTGGAAATGTGTCACCTACATTGCTTGTCTTTACGAGTGCCATATGGATGATGCGAGTAAATGATGACGAGAGATGAGTGGATATGGAAGAGAAGACGGTTCAGATGTGATGACTGGTTTGAACAGCCAATATCTTTAAATGGTGGGTGAATATTTAGAATTCTCGAGCACATCAATGTCTACGGTCTTTAGTCGTGTGTACTGTAGGACATGATGTGACATGCGAGGGGGCGGTGTTCCTCGCCCTTTGGAGCGTGAGATTGGGCGCCCATTTGCACGTCGATTCGCGGCATTTGTTTCCACTTTGCAACTCCCTCAGAGCGGGCGAGTTCTCAACTGGTCTCGCAACATACGTGGTAGTTTGCGTATAAGTACAAATATATATGAGAGGAGATAAAGATGAGGAAAGAAAGATCGCGCACAGTTAATGGCCCACTTTTTAGAGTTCAGCTACTGCATTCGTCTGCCACAGTACGGCGAAATCACGTAAAATACTCAGGGCAGCCTGCCACTCGAAGTTCCTGCCAGACAGTTTATGAATTCGACCCAACTTTATAACTAGTGTCAAAACGTCTCCACCTTTCAAACTCGGAACCTGGGAACACATGGTCAACGATACTGTAGAGGCAACAGATGTTATTACTGAGCCATCACAGTTAGAACAAGCCCTCAGTCGTATTGTGAAAACGCTATTGCCTTACGTGGAACTCAATCTCAGAAATTCTTCTCCTCAAATGTGAACTCTGCTTCATTATCCTGCGCTACCTGGGCAGATATTGCAGTTTCAGTTTTTGCTTCTCTCGTAACTGCTATTCACTTCCGTTTCTCTAATACCTATCTCAAAATTATTGTTTGTACCCATTTTATCACACCATCAAAGAACAAAGCTTTCCGTTTCTGTATGTTAAATAAAATAAAATTCTCTGAAGTGTGCTACGTCATGAAATGTGTAAAAACGTTACTTTTTATTTGCAATTGCACCTCTCTGTTCCTCATTTGTGAACAGGAAACGGGACAAACACACTCAGAGAAAGAGGACACTTGTTCGTGCACATTTCTCGAATGCGGAGAAGATCAAATGAATTTCGCTCCAACTCGATTGGGAGTAGTTCTGAAATGTCATGTTGGAGTGAGAACATTGAATAGCTGTTACAATGCTAAAGTCAACTACATTTCACAAAGCGACAGAGGAACAGAGAAGCACAAAGATATATTACCCCGTCTCTCCTCTGTCATCCGCAATAGAGTATAATGTGATTTTCGCTTCGCTATGAGAACAAATGACGCTCCTCATTTCTCTGTGCAGAATTATCAAAAGGCCTAGAAGAGAGGTTTCAGTTCTCATTTCCGACAATTTTAAAAAATGTATTGTAAATTCCCTTCAATATAGTCACTGATCTATCTCTAAGCAAAGTACTGAACATAACTACTATCAATTTTGTAGGAATTACGCCCAAAGATAATGTTATTTCAATAATTCTTATTTTTAATGGATAATGCTCGCTGATGCAATTAATAATTGAAATTCAAGAAGGCAGTAACAAGTCGCTCTAAGAGCCTTTTCAGCACATTATTTCTGTAACTTATTTCTGTAACATTCAAGTTTTGTCATTTTTATATTAATAACTATAAAGAGATCCATACAAAATAATATGCACTTGAGAGAATAGCAAGCTTGGGATGATGAATGGGAGCAAAATATAGCCCTTTAACTACGTAAACCCCGAACGCCAGGGTATTAAGTTTCCAGAATTACCGTGCAACCGAGGCAGGGCAGGTGATGGAAGTTAATGCAAACTCAACTGATTTTATTCTTTTATACTTGTACTAAATCCAAAGTCCTTAGTCCTCTGGTGTATTTTACGGGTATGGAAGGTCCCGCTTAATTTTAAATTTTAAATAAGTTTAAGATAGACTAGACCTTTTTGTCTAAATAATCTAATTTCAAGCCAAATTAAAATAAACAAAATCCACTGATAAGACATTACCTTTCCAGGACCTCCAGAGTGCTAACAAAGCTAATCTGAACAGCTAACTTGTAATATTGACAAGAGCAATTGAACGAAAATAACTAGCATTTATTTCGTAATTATTTGTGTTAAATCGGTATTATGATCGATTTCTAAGTTGCTAACACAATTTTCCCCCTTGTATTAGTAAAATTAAGGTGGTGGGAAAATCAATGTCGCGAAACAAACATATTTCTCTGTGTGTCCTAATTTTCAGTTGAATACTATAATATGTGCCTTTTTTGTGAAAAAATAATATTGTAGACAATCAAAATCACCTTCGCAATTATATAAAATAAGATATTGTTTAAAATATATAATTCTTTATGTTTGAAGGTGTAGTTCTCGATAATGTATAAACTCATCTTCATGATTGCGTCTTACGCTGATAAAAGTGTAATAAAATGACTGCCATTACGTAGAGTAAGTAAGTTTTATAGTTTCTACGAATTTCGCAGGAAGAAAAATAAATTGGCTTTCGGTGTTCAGACGAAAGGAAGCTATACAAAACGAAAGCCAATCGTTGTTGAAAGAATTCTGACAGATGACGTGGGGACGGAGTGGCGTTGATCCGGTGGGCATTGGCAAGTCCAGGCAGACGTCACTGCAGTTCGTGCCGCAAATTTCTTGATTCCCAGAAACCGAAGCGGGCTTCCGGGATCGATGACGCGGGAACAGAGCGCGATTCACAAAGGCATCAGAGAATGCGATGTGTCTGAATCCCATCATAATATGCAAATAAGAGAATACAATTTATTTTGAACCGAAACCCTTTTAAAATCGACGTTTAAATGTATCAAGACCTTTTTCTAACTTTCATTAGTCTAAATTTAACCCTCCGCAGTGCACGCTACTGGCACTCGCATGAGCAGGCGTGTGATGCACTCAATATGATGTGTCATGCAACGATATATATAGTTTTCAAAACTCGGAATCGAAAAATGCAGCCATTTTATGATTTAGGTGGGACCAGTTATGAGAGACGAAAATGACCTCCGGCTCTCTCTTATTTTCCCATCAATTACAATTCCAATCAATAATTCGATAAAAAATGGCATCTTGCATGCTTCTTTCTGGAAAATAAATATACTTTTATTCCAACCAAACTTATGCTTCTACTGTTCATTGAGTTAATTCCCATATAAAGGGAAATGAAGAATGTGGGAGAAGATGAAAAGGGTACTTAATTGAGAATTGAAATTAACCTAGAGTTACGGAGGGACCTTGGAACGAGAGCGCCAACAAATAAATAAGGATAAGTCTTATAGTACCTACATGTAATTAGCTCAGTGCAAAGCAGTAAACAGTTTTAAAAGAATTTGATATTTATTTACTTCGTTTTGACTTATAAAAAATGGCAGTTCACCACCAGCAAACAGAGTTGTGATCAACGAATGTCCCAAACGGAGGTTCGGAAGTGATTTGACCGTGCTGGACACGCGGAGGATACCCTTTTACTGCGTACGACAACGGCTGGGCAAAGAGATGCAGCAAAGAAGAACAGGACGCAGCAGGCGCAAGCGGAGGTCCACGACCGGGCGCAGCACGCAGGCTGCGGAAGTCACTTTCTCGATGCGCCGCCCCCGCAGCCTGCGCCATCGCCATCGCTATTCCTCGCCGCCGCCCTCGCAACCGCCCTCTCCACCGCCCTCGCTACTGCCCTTGCCGCCGCCGCCGCCGCCCTCGCCGCCGCCCTCGCCGCCCCTGTGGCCACCACTCTCGTCGCCGTCCTCGCTCCCGTCCTCGCCACCGCCCTCGCCACCACCCTCACCGCCGCCCTCGTCGCCGTCCTCGCTCCCGTCCTCGCCACCGCCCTCGCCGCCACCCTCACCGCCGCCCTCGTCGCCGTCCTCGCTCCCGTCCTCGCCACCGCCCTCGCCGCCACCCTCACCGCCGCCCTCGTCGCCGTCCTCGCTCCCTTCCTCGCCGCCACCCTCGCCGCCGCCCTCGCCGCCGCCCTCGCCGCCGCCCTCGCCGCCGCCCTCGCCGCCGCCCTCGCCGCCGCCCTCGCCGCCGCCCTCGCCGCCGCCCTTGCCGCCGCCCTCGCCGCCGCCCTCGCCGCCGCCCTCGCCGCCGCCCTCGTCTCAGCCCTCGCCGTCCTCGCTCCCGTCCTCGCCACCGCCCTCGCCGCCACCCTCACCGCCGCCCTCGTCGCCGGCCTCGCTCCCGTCCTCGCCACCGCCCTCGCCGCCACCCTCACCGCCGCCCTCGTCGCCGTCCTCGCTCCCGTCCTCGCCGCCACCCTCGCCGCCACCCTCGCCGCATCCCCAGTCCTGCCGCCTCCCTCCAGCTGCCTCGCTTAACCCTCCGTCCCTCGCGCCGCTGCGTCCGGCTGCGCCAACGCCTTCCCTGCGCCGCCCCCGCCACCTCCGCCATCTCCCGCGCCGCCCCCGCCGCCCCCGCCGCCCCCGCCGCCCCCGCCGTTTGCGCCATCACCTACAACCTTTGCCGCGCCCCACCGCCTGCACCATCGCCATCACCATCGCCAACCCCCGCGCCGCCCCACCGCCTGCACCATCGCCAACCCCCTCGCTGCCCCGCCGCCTGCACTGTCCCCATCGCTTTCACAAGCACCGCTGCCGCCGCCCTCTCCGCCCTCCGCGCCGAGCTGCACCGTCCTCAGCCCCGCCGCCCGCCTCCAGCTGCCCCCGCGCCTGGCAATGACAAGCGTAGAGCGCGTACTCCGCGGCGCGCACAACTTTCCTCGCGCGCTCGCCGGCGGCGCAGCTAATTTCCCAGCGCGCGCCGCGCCGCCCGGCGGAGAGTGCTTCGCGACGACTTGCAGCGCCACGCCGCGGCGACGGACGCAACCAGCTCGCGCGCTTCGCTCGGGCACTCGACTTCAGATTCACGCGGTAAATAAAACTGGCTTTTAAATACTGTACTGTTATGCCTATTATTATTTGTATATTTTATTTAAATGCTATTTAATTACAAAGATCAGACTATTAGGCCTCTCTATAAAGATGTCTATTGGACAATTTCTACACGTCTATCTAGAGTTCAACCAAGGGAAATTATATCAAGGTTGCAAAAAGGTGGACACATGAACCAAAGGAAAGTGGAAACCTGCTATCTCGAGACAAAAACATTGTGGTATGTTATTAATTAACTACAAAAGTTAATTATCAAGTTTTGACTGTACAATCTAGTGGAAGTAACACACTAATGAAATAAAATATTCAATAATAGTGGCATTTCTCCTTTTGTTATGCTCTAATTCGTCTTGCTTATGTATCTGATGTGTGTTACGATCTTAATGATCACACATCCCATTTTCTAGGTGCACAAAAATGGAAAAAATGGCGACGTTAATTTAAAAAAAGTTTGTATCAGAAAAAATATATTTACAAGCACGACAACAATTTTATTCGAAAAGAGTTCTGTGTGCATTGTAGGTAGTGTTTTAATATACAATTAGAACAGAGAAAATGTGATTTGCTGAAAAGATAAAACTAATACGATTTGAAAACGTACGAGGTAATGAATTTAATTACCACAAGAAAGCTTTAAATTTTTGAACAGATGCGATGTTCCATTTGTTGCAAAAGCAAGTTTTACTCACACAAAAGCAGTAAATATATTCTAATCCTTTAACTCACCTTATCCGTATTTCTGTCATTGCTCCATCTCGTGTCGGAAGCTCTCGCATATTCATGTAGCATGCGACTCCTTTGTAAGTTTCTTTTGAATGGGAAAGGAACTGAATTTCACTCTAGTTGACCACACAAACATGCACCTGTAGAATAGATCATGTTAGCAAAGTTGCCAAGCGTAATGAAAGCAGTGTTTGGATATTACGGAGAGAGTGAACTCGCAACATAACCGCATGCATCATACAGCACTTGAGAAGCCTGTTCATCAGCCCCGCACTTGAACACGGGTTGCGAACTCTTGCTTGCACCGCTTGCAGCTGCGCCGGGGCTGCGCGAGGCTTCCCGAGGGCTCGCCGGTTACCTCTAATATCCTCAGCGCGGCTCCCCGACCTGCGGAGAAGGGCGAATAATTCATGCGACACTGATACAGAAAGTGGCCCCGTGTGCGCCCGGCACACACGGCTGGCGGGCGGGCGGGCGGGCGGGCGGGCGGGCGGGCGGGCGGGCGGGCGGGCGGGCGGGCGGGCGGGCGGGCGGGCGGTTAGGTCCCGGCCAGTGGACGGGCGGATAGGTAAGTGGCAGGGTGGGTGAGGTGAGGCGAGGGAGCCTCACCCACCCTGCGAGATGGTGTGAGGCGAGATGGTGTGAGGCGAGATGGTGTGAGGCGAGAGGAGGTGAGGCGAGAGGAGGTGAGGCGAGAGGAGGTGAGGCGAGAGGAGGTGAGGCGAGAGGAGGTGAGGCGAGAGGAGGCGAGGCGAGATGAGGCGAGGCGAGATGAGGCGAGGCGAGATGAGGCGAGGCGAGATGAGGCGAGGCGAGATGAGGCGAGGCGAGATGAGGCGAGGCGAGATGAGGCGAGGCGAGATGAGGCGAGGCGAGGCGAGGCGAGGCGAGGCGAGGCGAGGCGAGGCGAGGCGAGGCGAGGCGAGGCGAGGCGAGATGAGGCGAGATGAGGCGAGGCGAGAGGAGGCGAGGCGAGAGGAGGCGAGGCGAGAGGAGGTGAGGCGAGAGGAGGTGAGGCGAGAGGAGGTGAGGCGAGAGGAGGTGAGGCGAGAGGAGGTGAGGCGAGAGGAGGTGAGGCGAGAGGAGGTGAGGCGAGAGGAGGTGAGGCGAGAGGAGGTGAGGCGAGAGGAGGTGAGGCGAGAGGAGGTGAGGCGAGAGGAGGTGAGGCGAGAGGAGGTGAGGCGAGAGGAGGTGAGGCGAGAGGAGGTGAGGCGAGAGGAGGTGAGGCGAGAGGAGGTGAGGCGAGATAAAATGAGACGAGGGGCGACGGGGCGAGACGGAACGAGACGGGGCGAGATGAACTGAGGTGAGACGACGCGAAGCGAGACCAAGCGAGACGAGGCAAGCCGAGGCGAGACGCGCTGAAATATTCAAGATATTTTTCTTTAGCGTTCAGTAAACACGGCGGCGAGCACGTAAACTTTATTCAAGGGAGTTACTCCCTAATGACGGTCGGCTCGAGTTTTTGATCTTCTTAAGTGGCCCTCGAGTTGCCGCCGTGCAAAAAGTTGGAGTAAGAGAACGCGCGGGTGAGCCGGCCGCGCCCACGCCGCGCTCTCGCTTGAGCGGCGGGTGAGCGAGCGACGAGAATAATAGCGATTTTTGCTTTCGCCCTCGCTCTGACGACGGTTGCGAGGAACGGCAATGAAAGGAGAATGAGAAACGGGGACCTGCTGGGGTTTCTTCTGCCTTGCTACGGGCAGACAGTAGTGCAGATGTGACACAGAAATAATAATGAAATAATTTAAGGTATTTGCAACTCCATCTTTGGTCGTTTATTTCAAAAGTAGCTAGTTTGAAATCTTGAGAAAATAGTAGGCATGGTTGATTCACTAAATAAAACATTAAGCAAGCCTAGATTTGTATGATGCGGCAATATTAGTTGAGTTGAATGCAGAAATTAGTAGTTTATTGTGAGGACTTTAAAACGGAAATGCAAATTTTACTTATAACACGAGATAAACATTTCTTCCTCATATTTTTATTTTTAATTTCCTTTTTTTTCATTCTGAAGTTTCGTTTTGGGATTTTCATATACCCTTCATTTAAAGCTTTTCAAGTACGGAAGGAGGAAACTCGTTACGAGTTACTGCTAATAAGTAATTACAGAAACGAAATAAAACTTCACCCCTTCTAGCACAATGAGAACGCAAGATTAGGAAACTATTACTGTCTTCTTCTTCTTCTTCTTCTTCTTCTTCTTCTTCTTCTTCTTCTTCTTCTTCTTCTTCTTATTATTATTATTATTATTATTATTATTATTAACTTTTAAATTTAAGTTTCCTTAATTTCAATAATAATATCGTGGTATAGAAATTGTAGGAAATTCCATTAAAACATCCACAATTATGATAGAACCGTATTCAACATATTGTATAACAGTAACCTCAAAATCGAATTAAATCAAATTTCGTCACGGCACTTATCACACCATGAAATTATTTTCCTCAACACTTACTATATTTTTCGCAGGTGTTTGCAATAATCTATACATTTCATAAATTGAAGTTTTAATTTTTTAGTGTATAAGCATAAACCTGGTTCCATAGTTCAAATTTAATGTGTAATCGCCTCTCGAACGAGTATTGTGCCAGATGGTGTGGAGAGCTTTCTCGATAGAAACTCCAGCCTCCGCGCTGCGGCGCCCTCTGCCGCCAGAAGCGGGGGCGAGTTCGTCCGGCGCGGCCGCGGGCGCAGACCTCGACGCCCCTTGCCCGCAGCGCCCCTGGCGGCGCCGGGTGACGCCGCGCGGCGCTGTAGTCATTTGTCGGGCGGCGCGGGCGCGTGCAAAACAAAGGACGCCGCAGGCGCGCGGGGTAAGAAGAGGCCGGCGGCGCGGAGGGCGGTTAGGGAAGAGAGAGTGAAGCGCCGTGAAGAGGGAGGAAGGGAGGGGGAGGAGGGGGAGAGGGAGGGGCGAGCCGGAGGTAGTCAGAGAATACGGTCAGAGATACATTAAAGGGGCGAGAATGAACAACGCTCTGGGAAACTATTACATGCAACGGAAGCAAAGACAGCGAAGGGCTTAAGGGTTGAATTCTATTTACAAGTATCAACTACCTTCAAGCATTTATATTTTAGTTTGACTTAGAGAAGTAAAAGTTGAAGAACCGAGTGAGTGAACTGCTACGTATTTTCGCGTCTAGTGCTTTCCTTCCTTGTTCTTAAATTAATGAGTTCTGAAGTGCACTGCTTTAAATGAAATAGAAGTATTGTGATAGATTATATAATATTTAAATATGATTATTTGCGTAAACCTTGTTTTGAAAAAAATAAATACAAACAATGAGATGAAAAAGTTTAGCATGGAGAAAGGAAGAAAGTTGATAATAAATTAAGATCGAAACTAAAATAACAATAAAATGTAACACAAAAGAAAATTTGGAGAAAAAGAAATAAAATTGAGGGGAAAAAATCGGTAACACACAGGTTGTTGAAAAGATTAACGCCACTGTAAAGTCTGAGCAGACATTGAGTCTCACCAAAAAGCAACAGTATACCGCCGATCTGAAAAACGTCTTCAGGTACTTTTTTATGTACAGTACACGATTAACAGTGCGCAATGCTATTAGCGGCATGCATATGGCTCGTGCACCCGTCCCTGCCACACAACCGTGGAGGCCGCAGGGGTAGCGATGCTGCCCGCATGACAGCGGCAGCGCGCGGGTAGCGGGCGGGCGGGCAGGCAGGCGGGCAGACAGGCGGGCGGGCGCGTTCGGTCGGGCACGGGCCGGGCGCGGGTGGGCGTGGAGGCAGGTGCGGGGGCGGGCATAGAGGCGGGCGTGGAGCCCGTCGCGAGGCGGGCGTAGGCGGGCGGGCGTAGGCGGGCGGGCGGGCGTAGGCGGGCGGGCGTAGGCGGGTGGGCGTAGGCGGGCGGGCGTAGGCGGGCGGGCGTAGGCGGGCGGGCGGCCGAGCGGGCGGGCGAAGGGCATGCGCCGTGGGCCTAAGTGAATGATTAATAGCCGCCGGCGACCACTGGCCGCGCGCCGCCGCCGCCGTAAGAAGTGCGCGATGTTGTCGCGGCGCGGCGATAACGCCGCTAATTACTGTTGCGCGTGCGAGCGCGACGGGGACTGAGCGGGCGGGCTGGCGAGGACGAGCTGGCTACTAAAGCACGAAACGAGGAGGTGGTTGGAGTGACGTAGAAGGCGGAAGGACGAAGAGGGTGCAAGGGCGAAGAGGGTGCAAGGACGAAGAGGGTGCAAGGACGAAGAGGGTGCAAGGACGAAGAGGGTGCAAGGACGAAGAGGGTGCAAGGACGAAGAGGGTGCAAGGACGAAGAGGGTGCAAGGACGAAGAGGGTGCAAGGACGAAGAGGGTGCAAGGACGAAGAGGGTGCAGGTGCAAGGACGGAGGGGAAGGTGAAATGATGGACTGAAAATGTCGAAAGATGCAAGAAGTTGGAAGAGAAAAAAGGAGAGAAAAGCTAGAAGGGAAGAGCGGGAATGTATGAAGAGCGAGTAGGAAGAAGTAATGGAGTGTCAAAGATGACTGAAGGTGGGTGATGACGCAAGAACTAGGAGGACGGGGCGGGCTGAGGCAAAGGAAATAATGGAAATTAGTGAAGGAAGAGGAGGGTGGGGAGAATTGAAGGGCGATAATACGAAGTTGAAGATGGAAAATACGACGTAGTGAAAACTATAACAAACGGCGTAGTACTTCCTCAAATGTTGGCATCCCAAATAGGAGTGGAATGGAAGAACGAACGAGAAATATTTCTGATAAAATTCTATTGAAGTGAAACGTCACTCATTTCCTCCTATAGGGAAGGGAGTTCTTTGGTAAAACCACATTTAACAATACATAAATGTATACAGAAATTGAAAGAAAATTATGGATCTTATGAACATGTGGGAGGTATCTATGATTTCGTTAAAAACCCAAGTTCTCGGAGAAAACAGTGAACAGTTTCAATTTAGACTGAAAGATGTAAATGAACAATATTATCATATCCAATTGTTTTCTACTTATGGCACAGTTCATATCATGCGGTAGGAAGGATCCAAGGAAGATGCCACTCGCTATTAAATATTTGTATATAAATATATTTTACTTCAGTTGTTACTACAGATTCGTATTCGTTAAGACTGTTTTTGTTAAAATATTTAATTTATTGTAGTGCTATACAAGAGTATTTTAATTGTTTTTGAGCGCGAAAAAAGTTCTCTGATAATAAATTCATATGTGGTTCTCTATACATCATTAATTATACGAAGCGCTCTCTTTTTAACAATAATATAAGTACCAAGCATTCTATTCCTGGCAGAGAAATTCATTCGTTACACAGATTCCCTTTGTTTTGTGTAATAGATGAAGCTCGAGTATTCGACGTGCGCCAATCGTCTTTGCGTCCGCCTATAAAATATTATTTAACTTCTCCAACGCAGAAAGAAACATACATTAGTATAGAAAAGTAACACGAATAACAGCTAAGATTGAAAACGATGTGTTGTTGTCAAGGGAAGACTACAGTCTATCACGCTTTCCCCAAGTATTACTCATTAATAAAAAGAACTCGTAGTTCTTCTATACAACATATTATGTAGTGACAATAATAAAGATGTGTGAAAAATACAGACGAACGGTACAGGTGAGATAAAGACTAGAAATGAAAATGAAAAACATCTATAAAAGGAAAGAGGTTTAGGGAAGAGAAATGAATTTATGAAAAGAGCCCATACAGATGAATATGAAATGAAGGAGGAAGTGGTTGATACCAGGAGTGGTTCGATATTCGAGAAAGTGAACATGGTAGTTACTACGACATCAAAAGGGACACGATAACGATCTTAATGAAAGAAAGAGAATGAGAGGGAAAGATGACAGCGTTGAAATGAGGAAGGAATAGATAACGTGACGGTAGATGAGTTGGGAATGTTAGGAGTAGTAGTAGAAATGCAATCGGCCTTAATTCGATGAAATGTGAGATGCAAATGGAATAAATTGTTTGAAAATCTCTGTAAAAATGGAGGGAAAGGTCTCATGTGGTAAAGGTGAGGAAATTCTGACTGAGCAATTGTTAATGTACAAGTAAATGTAGAGTACTGGGAAGGGAATTAAGGGAGTACTCTTATGATTTGGAACACAACACCTTTTATAATTCCATAACATTTTATTATTTTTCTTCTAGCTTAGTAGTTTGAATGCCTATTAACTACACACGAATTTTTTAAAATAAGATCTGTACCTTGCAGTGTGGACAATTTTTGTGAGCTAAAATGTAATCTTAAGTAACATCGGCAAAGGAAGTGATGAATTTATTGAAATATCGAAGAAGCGACAAGTACTGTAACACACACAAAACATACCACCACATTTTGAATATAGCCTCAGCATCAATCGAAAGCCGACATCTCATAAACATAACATCTTGACGGGCAACCCGACCCATATGCTTGCATCGAGGAATCGAATCGCACTGGATCCTTCTCGCGAATCCAGTCCGACTCCAGAGGCGCGGGGCAGATCGCATCATTGGGCCCGTCGGCGCGTAACTGGCTCGCACTTAATGCACGCAGCAGGCACAGGGCCCGACGCGTGCCCTGCCCTGCCCTGCGCCCTGTCGCGGTCGCCCTAATGGATTAGCGAGTCAAGCTGGCGGGCGTGCACGTGGGCGCGCCACAAGGCTAATCGACCTGGTCGGGCGTGCGGCCTCTATTTAACTTTCCTGCTAGCTCGGCCGCTGTTGACGCTTTTTGAATGTCATAGCGATGAATGTTTGAGATGAAATGCGCCTGCTAGATTTAGGTACTAATTTTTGATGCGAGCCATGTTACTATATGACGAAAAACAGTTGAGGTTATTAGAATGATATTAGGGCGCATAAACGGGGCTTGCAGGGTGAAAGCCAACGGAATGTTTCATTTTTGAAAATAACGATCTAATACTCATAATATCAACTAATTTATAGTTTGTGCAGTCTATTTTTCAATAATATTTAAATTATTATTTCTCTTATTAATTATGAATTTGAAGTAATATTATTATAAATTTATCGTACGAAAAAATACGGTCCAGTAACCGAGTATTTTAAAGGATATATCTCCGAAAAAGATTGTTACTGTAAAAAATATGAGAAGCTATTTTAGTAAAATTTTATTTTAAAAATTCCAAAAGTGACTGTCAAAATATTTATACTAATCCAATTAAACATAAAACTCAATGTAAAGGGTCGAACGTACTTATAACAGAAGCAATAAAACACTCAATTTTCACTCCAAGATAAAGCAAATTATCCACTTATAAAGTGAGTTATGTTACGTATGATAATTTTATATTTTCGGTTTTAAAGGTAATTAAATAGTAATATTATTACTAACTACAATCTTAAGAGATACAGAGTGAGTGAGAAATTGATGCAATGAATTCGAGAGGGTGAAAATCTGCTACAGTGTAGAATGACGTCAGAACTATTATCTTTGTCATTTTAATATTAAAAAACAAATTATAAAGTAACAGTTATAGTATTCATTAGTGAATTACTGTTGTTGAATATAAACAAGCGGGTACAAATTACTGAAACTTTCAATGAAAGTTTATCACCCATATAACTCAATATTTCTGCTTAAATCTTACTTGAAAAATATTATTTTAATTGTATCTAATACTAACATATGTGTTTAGGTATTTTCAAATGCCAGTAGGATGCACGTTTATAGCAAGTAGAACGAGTAACGTTTTCTGCGTAACACGAAGAAAAAGAATTCGAAGAGATTTTCGATGAGAGAGAACAATTGTATTATTTAAAATATTTATAATTCATATAATGTTTACTATAATTATTATTCACTTCATTAAGAATTTACGACCGTTGTCACCTAATTACATTTTTTCGACACGTTCATGTGTCTGCCTCATGTTCATGTGTCCGCCTCAGCTTTTATGAGCCGGGAGGGAAGAGAGGTTGAATTGAATGACTGAATGACGATGTGTACAGTTCTTCCATTAGTTTTCGAAGCCCCTACCTGAACTACTTAACTTTTTCGAATACGCACGTATATGTAGAGTAATATATGTAGTGTAGGGAAAATTATGTAATGCTGCTCGAAAAAAAACTCGGATGTTCGGTGGAAAAAAAAATATTGTCGGGCCCTGATTACGAAACTGTGGATAAATCCAGTTGCTAAAATAAAGGGAGAAAAACTCTTACATGTGGTGTAGCCAAAATCCCTGTTTTGTGAGTCCTTGATACCGAAAAACAAATTGTCCGTCTGTCCGTCTGTCCGTCTGTCCGTCTGTCCGTCTGTCCGTCTGTCCGTCTGTCCGTCTGTCCGTCTGTCCGTCTGTCCGTCTGTCCGTCTGTCCGTCTGTCCGTCTGTCCGTCTGTCCGTGAACACTAGCTCCTAAACCAACGTAGGAATTTTTTTCCAAATTAAAGAAACCCCTGTCGATTTGGCTCTAGGCGAAGTTTCGAGATTTTTTTAAAGGTACTTTACATGATGCACCTGAATTTGCATGGCAGGTTGCACTTCTGCCACGTATAATGAACCTCTTCAGCCGTCGTCGGTCCCGTTCTTGCACGATATTTTTGCGGCCGTAGCGATGCTGGAGGGTTTTGTTTTACCGTATTCCTGACATTCACGGTACACGGTTATAGAATGTTCTTAGGGAAAATCCAAATTTCATCGCGAACTCTGACATGCTATGCCCCATCTCTCTTGCGCCGACTATAATCTCACGGTCAAACTGACTTAAATCGTTAATCTGTCATTGCAGCAGTAACCGATCCAACAACTGTGCCAGACCCTGATTGTCTTATACAGTCGTTGTCGACAGGAGCGGCGTATTCTGATTGGTTCCTGATCTCTATTTCAATACACATGGCTAAACCAATTTTTTGGCTCTTCAGTGTATTTATTAAAATAGATATGAATGCCATTTTTCCTGTTAGGTTAAATGTTAATTTTGATTTTAAATATCATTTCACCTATGTCACTCTCCGGTTCCACCCGAATATATTTAATTCGGAGATTTTTAATGAGATACAACTTTTTTGATCCTAAACTACAAGAATGTATTTTTTCTGAATGAATTCCACATTCCATTTTACACTCTATTTTCCACAATATTGAGTCCCCGTCCCGAATTGTTTGCTCATCTTTAATAAAATCTCGTCAGTAAGAATGAATTGGTTTAGGATGTACATAAGGTGTAGAATTTAAAAAAAAAATCATATAAGTTTCGCCGTAGAGAAAGGCAAACAGTTTAGGTTGTAACAAAAAAGAATTAATGTATGATTTAATTACTGTATGTCTCACATTATAAGGAGCGTAGCGCATGTTTCTCTAAAATCTGTGTTTTTTTTGTTATATTTCTTCTTTAGAAAAAATAACGCAATATCATTTCTAATATTTTGAATGAGACAAGCATGGCAAACAAAATGTTCAACAGAGATATGTATCAGTTTCAAAGCAAATTGTGCAAATTAAAATGTGCATATATCACAGGTTTAAATTTCATATTTTTTGTATCACTTCCAATATTACAGCTACATCAATACTCTATCTCGTCGCGTCATTTAAACAGTTCCACTATCTCTTAATCAAAATGCGATAACCGTTTGCACAATAAAATGAAATGGATAGGAAACACATTGCCGTTTAAATGGAAACAGAAGAAATATTTTCCTTTTTACAGTTTTGCTTTTACTTACTCTCCTAAATATCGTATGAACAAGCATTTTCCATAAATCACGATTTACAACCTTGATACATCGTAATGTAATACATCAATATTTCTGTATCCTTTTGTTTCAAAAGACAAATATTATTTAGTTCTAAAAGTTTCGAAAAATTCTTGTATAAATATGAGAACACATAAAAAGCACTTAAAAGAAGGAGGAGACTGTGTTACCAATGTACGTCCATTTCAAGTATTTATTTTCTATTGTCATTTTGAAAAACCCCATATAACATTTCGTTTATCGTATTGACATATTTATCGATTTCAACCTCTTGTAGCATTTCTGATGAATTTTTCATCAAACTGGCAACAGCAAATGAATACACAATTATTAATCTCACCTCATTCATTTTTCCGAGGTTCGGTTTACCATAACATTCTATTGATACCGTTTTATAGTAAATTGTTAATGTATAGTGAAATTTATTATGTGAAAGTCATTATAAAGTATACAGCTCAAGTACTCTACGCTATCACACGCGAGTTACAAAGAAGATGACATTGTGACCATACAGACAAAATGTCAAGCGGTAAATCAAACAGAGTGCACTACAAGTCTGTTATACTTTAGTACGTTAAATGCATTATTAAATTATACGGATTGACGATACTCCAATAAGCGACCTAATGTAAAATGCTTACCATTAAAGTTTTATACAAAGTTCCTCTTTAATATTTCACAGACGACATCTGAATTTCCAATGATTCAGTTTTGTCGGGGCAAATAATTATGTTTTTTCTGTATGTGGAATAATACGAATGATATGAATTACTGATCCAAACTGTGAATCGATGCAAATTGTGGCGCACATTAAAAGTCACTATGGTTATGATAGCAATGGTAGAGAGAAACAAGCTAGAAAATAAATAGAAAAGGTTTTTTCTGAAATATCGGCCTTTTCGGGTGAACGATTACATAACTTTCTCTTCATACGAAGAATTCGTAAGGCGAGAAAGTAAAAAAAAATGTTTTGTGATACAAAGAGAATAATGAAGAACCCGAAGCTACAAAATTCAGAAGTCACCAACATCATCAGACTCTTCCCCGATTTCCGCCCCAGCGCAGGAGGCCCGCACTCTCGGCTGCCGCGCGGCCTTCGCCCAGCCGGGGGGGGGGGGGGGGGAGCGGGCGAAACTCGCCGATCGGGACCTTGGAACGACCGTTGGGGACCCAACTCTCTCAGTTCCGGCTGACACCGCACAGAATAGACGCGCGCACTTTTCCCTTCCCGGTCATTTACGCCGGAAACACATGTCCAGAAGCACCTGGAGAGGCGTGTTCGCTCTTCCCGCCGTCCGTCCTCGCGCCTCGCCTCTCGGAGAATTCTCTCGCCTTCTCTCTTGGCTCGGGCTTCGCGCGCCGCCATCACCGGCACCGGAACCGGAACCCAACGCACCGCGAACTTCCGCCGCAACGCAATAAAACCGCCGGGCCCCCCCTCCCCCCAGCTCGTGGCGCGCCACGCCGGCGCGATCCGCCTTCTCCTGGCCTTCTCTGCCGCGGCCCTCTCCGAACCGCCCCTCTTTCGCCCCTGCCCGCGCCTCTTTCGCCCCTGCCGATCACGGCTCACCCCATCCTGCCAAACCCCCACCCCGCCCCGCCCTTCCCCGCCCTGCCTTCCGTCCCGGCCTATATCGGCTCACCCCCACCCTGAAAATCCCCACTGTGTCAAGCCCTACCCCCATTCCACCCACCCCCGCCCCATCCTGCCCCGCTCCACCACGTCCCGACCTTCTCCGCCCCTCCCCGGCCATCCCCCGCACCTAACCCCCCATCTCCGCCTTGCCTCCTACACCCCCTCCTCCCCGCCCCGTCCCGCCCGACCCCTCCCATCCCCGCCCCGCCCCGGCCCACCTCGGTTCACCCCACCCTCGCAAAACCCCATACCGCGTCACCCCACTCCGCCCCATCCCGCCTTGCCCCGCCCCCTTTTTCCGCCCACCTCACCTTTGCCACCCCTTTTGGCCATCCCGGCCATCCCGGCACGCGTCAACCCTCCTCGCCTTGCTTCGCCCCACCCCACCCCCCGCCCACTCTGCCTTGTCTCGCCCCGGCCCGCCCTTCCCCGCCCCGCGCGCCGCGCCCCCGCCACTCCCCGCCGGGCGTGCCCTGTTACGTTCTGCTTCGACGCGTGCAGATCGATGTTAAGCACGTACGATACTCTCGATCGGCGCGCCTCTCCCCGGCGGGCGCCAGGCGGCGCCGAGGCGCGTCGTGCCGCGTCGCCTGGCGGGTGGGGGGGGGGGGGCGGATTAGCTAGAACAACGTTGCTTGCGGACCGGGCGCTAGGGGAGTGGGTAATTCACACTCACTGTATACAAGAGCACCCGGGTTCCAGCCCCCGCACGAGGTAGATTTTCGACACGCTTCCTGTAGGTAACTTACCTTGTGTGTGTGTGTGTGTGTGTGTGTGTGTGTGTGTGTGTACGCTCCGTTATCGCCTAGTTATGTTCCCTGCGATTATCTTCAGTTGTAATGCTTCACGATAATTTGGGCAATGTGGATGTAATGAATTAATAATGATAAGTAAGATATTCCCTTTTAATATTGTGTAGTCAGAGTACAAACCGTATACTTAATATTAAAAAATATAATGTTATAATATTTATATCTGAGGGTTTGTTTGTCGGCTGCGGCAATAGTTGCAACTACAGGAATTTGGATTTGGAATTTTGAATCCTGCAAAAAGAATGTTGTAATGTATTCGATGTATTCGTTGTAATGTATTCTGGTGGAAGTGTTCGGGAAACCGCCACAAAAGTCCATTAATTTATTATAGTATTCCAATTAGTTTTGTTTACTCCATGAGTTCACTGGAAAGTAAGATTCTAGGTGTTAGGTATTTAACTATCGACTTCGCCCTGAGAGAGATAAGAGAAAACCATATAAGTAGTCGTATTAATTAAAATGATACCGTCAATAATTTTGCTTCAAGAAGCTATGATTTTACCAAACTAACACGGAGAAATCGAAACGAAGAGATCCACATTTATTTTTGTAACAGTTGATCTTATTACACTTTGGCGTCGTGTGTGGTGAGATTATATTGTCTCTTAAGATACATTGACAAACGGTACCCGAAAAGTGCACCAGTTGTTGAAGAAGGTGATCTACTCATAAAATGGAACATGTGTTTCTTAGATCAATGAAAGTATGCATAAAAAGTCACTATTCATTCACATAAGAAATAACAAAATACTATAAATCCTCAACGCTGTATACTAAATTAATATTTTACAGCTTGTTCTTTGGCTTTTAGAAAAACGTTTAACATTAATATGCTTGCAAAACATGTTTAATCTAAAAGCTGTAAATAGAATACAAACAGAGTTTCAGTACGTTATATTTCTATTAGGGTTCATATTTATGTATACTTCGTCTTTCCAATGAAACAATACAATTTGAATACTTAAATCGTGCCAATTCATATCTGATATGATTTTGCTTACCCCACAAGGACTGAGATCCATTCTTATGTACCATAAATTTGAAAATGATATGACTGTGTGCTTTATTACACCTATATATCATTTCCTACGTAAATAATATCAGTTCTTGATTTATGAAATTAATACAGTATTTTTTTGTAAATAAAAGAGGATTTCATAAATAAATTTTACGTAGGTATTAGAACTAGAACCTTAGTAATTCTGAAAGCAAATTATTTTTGCAGAAATCTAGATATTCTGCTAAATGTTACATTATTCTGCATTATGGTATTTTCAATAAGCTTTTAAAATAGTTTGTTTAAAAAATATTGGAAGCTATTGATTGATCCCTTGTTTAAAGAAGAAGAATATTATTACACAAATGAATATTTGGAATACGAAATTTAAATAATAATTCTGCACTAGAATTAATTGATTTGGGAGTCAGCAGGGCTGAAGACAATAATTAAACAACTGAAGGTTGACAATAAATTAAATAAAAAACGCCAATAAAAACATCACGTTGAATTATGTCATTCCATTTAAGCCACCAGCAATGGTAGATTTTCTGAAGTGAAATACATGACGACGGGGCACGAATTGTCAGAGAGGAAACAAATCACCACTTTGGAACCTTCGACCACCCAAACCTCCCTATCGCGCCCTGACTCTCGATCAGTAAGAGGCGGTTGCGATCGTTACAGCGGCGGGTTCACGTCTTAACACGCCTTCGGCGCGGCGAGAAAACCAGCGAAGCGGAGCGCGATTTATCACAGCATCGGCACGCAAGCGGCGCGGCGCGGCGCGCTCGCGCGGGCGAACGGGCGAACGGGCGAGCGGCGCGGGCGGTCGGGTCCATGCGTTACAATTAGCGCCGGGGGAAATTCCAGCACCGGGCAGGAAATGGCGGCGCCGAGTTATGAAGATGAACGGCGAAGGCGGCGCCGGCGCCCTGTAATTGAAACCGATGCGGCAGAACGAGCCGGGCGGCGCCGGCGTCGGACGTCGGAGGCCTAACGCCCAGCTGCCGGCCTGGCACGCGCCGCCCAGCAACCCCACACACACACGCGCACGCCCCGCGGGGCACGGAGCGGACAAAACGCTGGATGTCCACCTTCTTTCCGGCGTCCAAGGTTCAAATTCCAGTCCATTTATGTAGAGTTTGGGTGGGGGAAAAAGTTTCTCGCAGATGATTTTTATCGTGACTGTAAGGCTGTGTTAGTTACAGGTGCCAACGTTTCGACCGCCATTCTGCAACCTTCCTCAGGGAGAAATGACAATTTTGCACACAGTACAAATCGTGCACTCGAGCAAACAATGTATTGAGTCCTGAGAAAGGTCGGAGAATGGCGACCGAAACGTTGGCACCCTGTCCCTAGGATGCGGAGTCTCCCGGACAGACAAGTAGGTACTAACACCGGTTGCCGAGTCCTACGGTCCGATTTTCATCCAGGTTCTTTTTTTACCAGTGTCTGTCATTACAGCGTGTCACGGTTACCATTCATAAATGGTTATCCCGACTTTTTTAATTACATCACTGATGTGGCGTAGCATAACGCTGTTGCCGCTTATGAGTTCCAGGGTTAAAATCCCAAATACAATTTGGGGTGGCGAAAGCGGTTTCGCGGCAAGCTTGCTCTGGGATTCTTCTGCTTCCCCCACCTCTCACTTCATCACGACTTCGTCACAATCATCCCTCCATTAAGTCATTCATGCACCGTAAAATAGCACTACGTTACCACCTTTGAGTTACTGGGTTCAGATTCCGGGCGAACCATGTGGAATTTGAGCTGAGCAAAGTGGATTCCTGGCAGATTATCTCGGGAGTTATTCCCTTTACATTCCATAATGGATTCATTAATATTTCTGTCATAATCACCCTCTATTAAATAGCCAGTCCAGTAGGTGTACCCATACGACACACTAGCTACTGAAATTATAATGAAGTATACAATAGCATATGTTGGCATACGAAGAACTTACTATTATTGTGGACTCTCTCTTTGATGCATTATGCTTTCTCTTATTCTAGCAATTTGCTACCAACACGTTCGATATAATAGAATCAGTGACTTTTCAAGACTGCAAATATATATCAAGCCTCTAGGATTCAGCCAAATGCAAGAAGGTCGATATTTTTCAGCAATGAAAGAAAATTAAGATTTTTATTCATTTTGAAAAAAAATAATTAATATATAAACCCTTATGTTTGTTCAATTTAAACGATATTTCACTTGAATCCACGAGTAATACACTAGAGCTGAGAGTGATTTGTGAAAGCGTCTTACATATGATGACGAAACCGATGATGATCTCGATGAATATCTTTGAAACCGACACCTCTAGCTGCCAACTTGATTGATTGACAGTGATTCTGGGCGCTTCAACTGACAGAGCCGTTATTCCCGTAAGTTTAGTAAATGTTTTAGGGATGTGGCGGTGGACTTCCTCCCGCTGGATGGCGAGATCCGCCGCCGACCTACCGCCGGCTAGCGGTGGTTTCCCTAACTAACCAAGAAACTCCCACCACCGTCAGTACTCGAACCTAGTACCTCTCGGTCAGATGGACTCCAGTTAAATCATTTGATGCCTTCTAACTGCCCACCTTATCCTTCTTTAGAACGTGATTATGTTTAGATCTTAGGTCACACATTTTGATGTTTTATTTATTTGTGATAAATGAGTATGGAGGGAGGAGGCATAGACGTAGGGCAAATTTTTGAAAGATTGATATATGAAAGAATATTCTCATGGTTAATTTCCTCGTTCAAACATTCATATCTTTTGCCTTGGGTCTACTTGTATAAGGTAGGACGATAACTTTGCAGATAATCAAAACTTATATTTCTGGCGTTTATTTTGCATTTTGCTTTTAATGTCGATTAGTGAATAACATGTTAAAGGTGATTGATGAGGATATATATGGTAATATGTCGATTATAAAAAGAGAATAAAAAGGTACTTTATTCGCAATAGTTCTCTCCCTCTCTTGAGACAGGCAGACAGACACGTGATAGGATAGAGAGATCCCGTTTTCTCTGATACGCTACCTACGAAATGGATCGGATACTGAACTCCAAGACGAACAAAATATACAAGACATTCTCAGACAATGCATGAGACCCAAAGGAAAGAAAATTACAGAAGCGCCGTGATCCCAATTGTGGTAGATGGAAATGGTGTAGCCAAGTAGAAATCGCGTGTTTGAATTCTATTCGAAGCATAAACCTGTCGTTCACGTATTGCAGAATTCTCAAGAGAGAAAGGTACGTTTTTAGTCCATGTTTGCTTAACTGTTTATGCGTGATTTATTATCCCGCGTAAATGGCGCACGCATCTGAAAAAGCAAACTAAAGTTACCGCAGATTTTCCTCTATAAATGTTTTTGTTTGTGTAGAATTTACGTAACGTTGTGATTTTGTGTTTAATTGCAAGTGTACGTGACTATATAGTGTGGTTTACTAAGCGATACACTTTTATCCAGAGCTATCTGCATGCAAAGCGCAATATGAATATAGCATACATTTACTTTATTCCATATTATGATGCCAAGGTTTTATGAGATATAGAATCAATGAATAATTGATGATTGGGTAATGAGAAAATGCTATGAATAATGATAGAGCAATGGTAGAATGGTAGGCAGACGAACAAGAAAACCCCGAGAAAGACTGTAGCAAACCTTCTTTGTCCGCCACAAATTCCACATGGCGTGACCGGGATTTGAACCCTAAACCCAACGGTGGAAGGTGAGTTGTCAGACCGCGCCCAACGTTTTGACTCACGCTCTCGACATAGAACGGTTAACGGACAGCGAATGTGGGGTAAACGTTTTTTAGAGAAACGAATGTCTGACGAAACAAATTGTTCGGAATTTAGTAGTACATTTCTTTTACATGCGTATGCAAAAATTCAAAAGGCTACATTAAGAAATATATTTTTGGTTTTTCCTCATAAGACATATCTCTTGCTACTTTACCTATTATCTACCACATTTGCCAATTTACAGCAGACAGAGAAAGTGGGTGGGACCACTTTATTAGTAATTCAAAGTTCGTCTACTTTTGTGCAAGTTATGTGTATTATACTGCAATATGGGATTAAACATCTAAACGAAATTCACGCCCTGACCAAAGCAAACGATCAACATAATGACCAGCACCCTTTCAGAAGATGGAATATCGAAGATCGAATCTCATCAATCACTGCTGTGACTCATGAGATGCTCACAATCACGTGAAGGTTGGCATGAGAGCGGATAACAGCTTCTTTGATATACAATTTTATGTTTCATATATTCACGTATTTGCAACCACGTTAAACAACAAGAAATTAATACCATAAGTAGCCTACTTTAAGAAGTATATATTTTTTTCTTTAAGACACAATTATTGAAATAATCAAATTCTGAAAAATCTCTTCAGAGATTGATTCCAGAATTTAATAAAAAATATTTACGTTTTCCTATTCCCTTTCTTCGACTAGCAAACACTTTGGGAGTGACTGCAGGGCATCAAAAGAATTAATACTCAGAATTCCATGATGTCTTTTAAATATTGCCATTTTTATGTTTTTATTTTTGGGGCAATTTTATATAGACACACAATATAGACATCCATGCGATGTAGCAGAAAACAGGTCTATTACCACGCATGATTTGACACAGCGTGGAGTCCCCATGACCCTAACTATTCTTACTTCTTCATTTACTGCTAGGGAAATTAAATCTGTTTCAGTCAATTGATCTATTACTTGGGTTGTTTCTTGGCTGAGAGAATTTGGGATCTGATTAGGAAGGATTATATTGGACGATTAGTTTTTCCCTGATATTAAGCCTGAATTCTTTTACATGCCATACGCATTCCCCCATGCTTGGCATAGTACATTGAAGTTGGACTTTCCTTTGTAAATCCACTGTTATGAGGTAAACAAAGTCATGAGTTTGGGTTTTAGAAATGAATGTTTTGACCTTGATTCTACAGGGGACGTCATTTATTGTGAAATACTCTATGTAAATATTATTAGTTGGAAAGAATTGTTATTTCCAAACGTGACTATTTATATACATATGTCAAATTTTAATTTAACTAGGAGGTAAAGAATGAGTTGTGCATGGTCGATAAATTTAAATTATACAGCTATAAATAAATTTAGTTCCATGATGTGTAGTTTGACACGTCCAACAGACATGATGCGAATAGAAGCAACTGAGAGAGAGGATTAAAAAAACATATATTTTTCAGGGTAAAAAGAACTGAAAAGAAAGAAAGGTAGGTAGGAAAGAAAGGTAAAAAGAACTGAAAAACTTGAAAGAAATCATGAATGTAAATTACTTATTCCTTTAATATTCTCCTACTGTGCACTAATAGCTAAAATGTGTAGGAACTTGTACATTATTAGGAGAAAAAGCACTAATAGCTAAACAATTCAAAATTTCAAAGACATTTAGATTTAGTCACAGAGTTTGTATATTGTTTCGGACCAACTAGTGAGAGACGTGGTTCAGTCAGAGACGTAAAGTTGAAACGAAGTAATACGGAAAAGGTGTTCAAACAAAAGAAAATCTAATTACAAGTAGTTATACAGTAAGTAACCGCCAGCCGACACAGTGATGCATTGATGCAGGAAGCGGGGGTGGGGGAGGATGGGCTTGGGGGGGGGGAGGCACTTTCCCATCGGCGTCCCACGGAAGCGCACGCGGTGCTCCGGGCACTGCTGACGAGGCGCAGAGCTGGCGGCGGTGGTGACGGCGCGTGGTGGCGGCGGTGAAGGTGGCGGTGGTGGTGGCGGCGGTAGTGTGGCGGTGATAGTGGCAGCGGCGGGGGGCGGCGGAGGCGGCGTGGCCGGGTGGGCGGCGGGGGCGGCGGGGGCGGCGGGGGCGGCGGGGGCGGCGGGGGCGGCGGGGGCGGCGGGGGCGGCGCGGGGGCGGCGGGGGCGGCGGGGGGCGGCGGGGGCGGCGGGGGCGGCGGGGGCG
>JAZDUA010001120.1:0-160000 GCA_038098605.1 Gryllus longicercus
AAGTAAATAATGATTTGGCAAAAGAAAGGAAAGAAGAGGATACGGAATAAATTCTTAAGATCCTTTTTAAATTGGATTCTGAAAGAAGCTGTTCACTGATGTTGATATCAGTACTTGCATTTTACAAGCTGCGTGGCTGAGAAATTTCAATCATGCTAAACAACGACCTCCAAAAAATAGAACTCAAGTGTCAGGAGCAAGCCTATCAAGTTCTACACAGAAACAAAGATTTGCCACCGAATGTATTTTTCCAGTGATCAAACATCCTTGCAATGCTCTGAAATGTGGGATCAAAGATCTGAATCAGCAGAACGCTAGAAGGTCGATCCAACTGCTATAATAAAATATAGAAAGGCTATTTGATAGTGCATGTATTCGATATATATTTTAAGGCTTCATAGCGCATGGAAATCTTATCTTCAGTAATAATCTTAGTTGTGACATTCAGTTATTCTCTAGAATTATAATTGCATCAACTTTCTTGCATGATCAGCAAATCAAATACAAGAGAATAATTCACAAGTGTACTATGTACCTGACCTGAGTACTGAGTACCTGAGACATTGACAAACCATCAGCTGCAAATGGTGGCAGGAGGGGTGGTGTGGGGTATGAATCTTAAAAACATTAGTCAACCAATGCGAGTGGACATTGCTCGCTGCCTCCCTTTGTTCCTGACGAGGAGACAGTCAACATGAGGGGTAATACAAATTGTGCTACAGATCAGAGCACGAATTGGAATACTTCACCTAAATCTCTTCTTACATTCATTGTATGGGAGTAGCACCAGCGGTACCTAACATTAAAGGCACAATGTTGTTTTCTGTTTGTCTGAAAAATATTAAAATTTTTCCTGCACCATGCAATGGCATGCAAGGTCTAGCAATGGTGTCCTCAGAGCATGACTTTATCATCTAAATAGCAGACATATAAGAAAGAGTTACCAAGTTCACTCTGAGTAAGGAAAAGCATAAAGATTTCATTTTCAAAAAGGTGAGTTCTTTATTTATAATTTTAAGTAACGATAATTGATGTGTAATCAAGAAAGTTTTGAAGAAGGGTCAGCAACTGAAATGAGTGAGAACGTGGTATTTCTGATATATATAAATTTATTATACACCAGTCTGCATCCCCACTCTTCAATGTCATTATTTTGTGAACCACCAAGTTGAGAGCAATAGCTGCCAATGAAAGCAACCTCATGATTTGTCAATTTTCAGCAAGGCAGGTTTCCTTTAGAATTTGGAGTGTTGAGGAGATTGATGCCTTTGCAATTTGTGGAGTATGTAACGAAGAACAAGAGGATACCCTCTTGCTACGCCAACACAATAGAGCAAGATCCCTCTTGGTAGGGATTTCAAATCTCATCATGAATAAAAAATCATTGTTTTGTTCGCTACACATCATTTTGGCCTCTAGCATAGCACATGACAATGAACATCAGGATATCAACAAGATAAGTCAAGATGACAATCACATCATGTAACTGAGCAGCAGATTTTTAATTGGCATTGTCACATTAGTAAATTTTGCTCCATGTCTTTGCATCTGCAAGATACCCCACCGTATACAGATACTTTCTGATTAGGCGTTAATTTATGTTGTGTTTTTTGCAGAAATAAAAATAAGAAGAAAAAGGTGCAAGAACAAGACCATTTCCTTTCCACACATAATGCATAGAAAGTTATTTTGTTACTTGTACAGATGGTAGTCAATATCCATTCAGTTAATATTATCTTATTCAATCTTTATTACACAAGACATTTCTTCATTCATGTAGTTCAGAACTAAATTTGTAAAGATAATGTTCTGCAAGGCAATAATGTACTATCTTGATAAATGAAATGTATGGCAACATACTAAGTGCAGATGGCAGCAGCAACAAATACTGAATCAACTATTGTGAGTTGCATCTTGTGTAAGGTGTTTTCCCTTTGTAAGAATGGCATAGAAAGAAAATGTCAAAACATCGAACATCCTGAAATATCATCTAGATCAGGGATTCCCAAACTTCATTTACCACGCCCCCCCATCTGTCAATAGCAAAAGTTTCCATGCCCCCTTGCACATTTTTATTTAGTAATGAATAAAACAAGTGTTACATTGAGTAACAATACATTAATTCTTTTACTCTTTACAATTTTTCAAGTTATTATGTTTTTTGACCTCTTGTTAGTTTTTTTAGGTTAGGTCAAGAAAATGCAATACGATTTATACCCCATTAATATTACTAGTTGAAATTTAAATTAAAACAGGGCCGAGAAAAATCAGTGAGAATGGTGAGCTTACATTTTTTACCACATTTTCTATACTTGGTTGAGTATCAGAAAGTACAATGTAAATTGTTAGCAATGTGAAGTTTGCCCCGATAGTTTTAATTGCAACAAGCGCTGAAAATGCTTTCTCGCACAAATTAGTCAATACTACATAGCAAAATACACACTGAGGATGTTCGACGCCATCCCTAAGAAAGCAAATAAATCCATATTTGATATGTTGTTATGCTAGGATTTTTTTTTGCTGAGCTCATCTTGAACGATCTAATGCCCACAAATCATACATCACAACAAGGTAACTCTGACAATCTTCCTGGCGTGCTGAGTCCTCAGGAATGTTCGGGTATACCATGACTCAATGAGTATCGCCCCCACCCCCTCGACTTGTCTGTAAGCCTGCCTCAGAGGGCATGCCCCAACTTTGGGAATAAATGATCTAGATGACTAGCAAAACCAAAAACCATCCACTCAAATTTCATTGGCAACATCCCTCACAAGATATACTACAGAGGAAAAATAAGCCACCACATGATTAAGTTCACGATTCCTGTCTTACAAGGCACAATCGAAAATGAAATTACAAGGCCAATATGAAGTACAGAATGACCAAAAGTTACAGTAATTCTCAAAAAGACACAGTTCACTCATACCAATTAGAAAAGATAGTGAAAACACTCCCCAATGAAAGTGAAGAAGAATATTTTGAACTACAATTCTAATACAAAATATTTTTTTAAACAAGTTTTCTACTCCCTAACAGGCCAACCAGCCTACTACCAACAAACTTTTTTCTCCTTTAATCTTTTAGTTTCTACATGCTCAGAATTTTTTGAAATAACAATTGTTTAAAACATTCCAAACCAGAATTTAAAATAATTAATTTTGAAAAATGTTTCAAGCCGTTTCTAAAAGCTGTTTAATTTATTAAAAAAATATCACCAGTACAAAATGTAGTATTCATTATAGTAATTGAATTGTCTTATATTTTGGAAGTGGCGGGGGTACAAGTTAAAATAATAAAAATCTTTTTCAAAAATGTTTTCCATACAACCAAATATTATGTTTTATTAAAATTTATTTCCCGCCCCCAATTCAAGTACTCTTCATGAAGTTTTGCAGCATATACAAAACAGTCTTCTTTCTAAGTGAAGGCAACTTGGTTGTCAGCAAAATTTAGAGAATACAGCATGGTATCGACTTTTTTATACCCCAATTGCAATTTCTCCTCCAGTTTTTCTAAGCGTCATTTAAATATAATTTAAGCATAGCGACACTCTTGTTGTATTTACAGAAAATGGTTTGGAAAGGTTCTACCAAATGACTTACATTTCTGTTGTAGAAGTCTTTATTTTAGAACGCCTTAAAAGTGAATCTTAACATTTTGATTCTCCATATCCATTCAGAGTTTATTTAATAGAACAGTGTCATAGGATGTTCTTAAATCTTTGAACACCACTTGAGTTTCTAACTTATGGGTAAACAATGTCAACCTTGTCCAATACTAAAAATATTTCAGTACATGAGCATTCAGCTCTAGAGCCACACAGTTCTTCCCGATCTATAAGATTTCTTTCAAGAGAAAATTTCAGTATTTTTCCAAATACAAATATAGTGTCAAAATCTACTTATGTCAGGTGAAAGCTGTCTGGTGAGTGCTCACACCTGCACACCATATTTGATACAAAATTAAAAGTGAAATGTGTTACCTGCTATTTGTCTGTAACATTGTACTTCAATATAGAGACTTCCCAAAACATAAGTGTTACAATTTCTGAATTAACATTATGGGAAGCACTTTTTCATTTTTAGAAAATATTATTTTTACTTTCTTGTCTTTCTAAGTAAGAAAAGATAATATTATTATCGTGCACTAGAAATCAACAATTTCTTGACAGAAAATTGCAATATTGTCTTATTGCCAGGCCCTGGTAACGAAAAAGTAGATAAATCTAGTTCCTATATGTAGTAAATTACTTCCTCTAACACTGTGTTCATTCCTGATACTAAAAACCCAATTGATGCCAAAACATCTTCTGTCTCTCGTCAATGATACCACCTAAAATGTTCAAACGATTTTCTTCAAAACTGGTATTCCTTGATCAATCTGAACAAACTTGGGGCTTGCAAATTTGAAACGCATTTTTCAAAAATATTTTTATTTGAACTATGCCCTCGGTGCATGGAAAGTGGTGCATTTAATTTTCATTGAAATCTCCGATTTTTCAAAAATTGCAAATGTTATAGCAAATAATGTTAATAACAAAAATTGCAAATAATTTGAAAACTTTTCTCAAAAACAGCACAAAATTTTTTCTTTAAATCTTCTCCTCTTACATATCAATGGATGTGTGTGTGTGTGTGTGTGTGTATATCAAACTTTTTCTCAAAAAACATTTCAAACTTTCTTCAATGGATAGAGCAAGGGAAGCCTAAAAAAAATAGCGCAGATACAATTTTCATTGAACACACCAGATTTTCAAAAATTGCAAATTTGGAAGGGATGCAAGAAAATATGTGCTGCTCTAGCACCACTACATTTTTTCTTCTTTATGTGTCCAATTACCTCTGTGAAATATTTCTAATATGTTGAAGATTGGAAAATAAATTTTCTACTTACGATTATACATTCGACAACATAAAAATTACTTCCAAGTAATTTTTATAATTCAAATGATTCATGTGTAATAATAATAGATACTTATACTGGATGAAAATACAATGAAACCTGTCTAAAGCAGTCACCAATGGTAGCGACAAATTTTGGTCATTAATAGAGGTGGCCGCTTATAAAGATACTGGAAGTACAATCAAATTGAATTATGAGTATCAGTGTCCAAAATAATCTGACACTGTGTCTCATTACAGGGAGATATTCACAATGATGATCACCATTTTTCCACTTCGCAATATAAAACAGTTCAATGATTCTGTAATTAAGGCAAATCAGCAAAATGTGGCCTGGCCATTGGCCCCTCGGACAGGAAAGAAGGGAATATTTACCTGTCTTATGAAAAGATCAATGGCTTAACAAAAGGAAGCCACTGATGGAAATGACTGCTTAATTCAGATGAACATTTGAGCAGGTTTCACTGTTCCAAGCCTTTAGCGAGTCAGTTGTGACAAAGACACTGATTTGAAAAACGAACTGGCAAGATGGTATGATTTTGACCTCAATGAAAAGAGCTTAATGTGCCTAATCATAAGGTTGGAATTTGCATAAACAAGAAAAACTCTTTTCTGTAATCGAAAAGCCTGGGAAATACAGACTGCATTTTCATAGAATAATATGTCATATCTCAGGGAGAATGTTCATTTGCAAAATATATGCAACAAGCTGCATGAAGGCTAGCTGAATTTGAAAGAATACCAAATGATGAGCATGTTTATCTTGATTGAGGCACACAGAAATAAGCATACTTAATATTAGACAACTGCACATCATTTTATATGGAGTATGCAATCTTTGATTTGATAAACAAATCTCCATTGAAAAATATTTTCCTTCATTTACTATTAATTTCTAATAATGAAACCAATTTGGAACATCTGATATATTTCTTATTGTTTCTTTTTTGTGAAAATTGTACATTAAAACATTTTCTTTAGTTTTTCTTGTGGGCAGTTTCCTTATCTTACACACGTTTGACCTTCGATAGCAGCATTAATACTTGAACTTTTAAAATAATTTAGTCATTACACATCACTAAAATTTAAACGTCAGACGTGTTTTATTGAATATTAGGAAAAACAGTTTCTTTCTATTCTCACAACAGAACTCTTACTCATTTGGCTCAGTAGGAAAAACGTGAAATGTAAATAAGGTAAGGAAAAACATACCTTCACGTCATGCAAAGTAACAGCTCACAGAGAAGAGCTTTGTTTTGCCTTAATATATTACATGTACATTAAGAATGCAAATGAGACTTGAATTTTTACCTTAAAAGATCTGTGTAGATGAAGAACAACATCACAAAACACGTATCTCAAAAGCAATAATCTTAAAAAGTCATCTCCAAAGAACTGGAGATATGCTGAGTCTGTAAAACAACAACAAAGGGTTTCATACAGCAGATTAAGGTACTTTTACACATGTCAATAAAAAAAATAAAAAAAAATTACCTATTCGACACCTTGTAAATAATCTGCTTGCTTCCGTGACAAAACGATCTATATATGACTGACATCTTTCCCAGTGGTGAATAGGAATATTTAAGATATTACAAATAAAGCAGAAAGCTGTCAGGGGGCTATGTAGGAAGAGGGTAAAAAGACTGCCGTTGTGCTGGTGATCTGCAAAAGAGAAACTGCATTTGAAAATTGAACAAATACATTTGACATTTGACAAATACATTCTGCATTTGTTAAACAATCTCTCTTGCTAGTCATTAGATTTCCTCCCTTCATTACCACTCCTGGACCATCACTAACTGAAACATTCAGTTGTGGATATGCCAATGTTTGTGAGTTTTTGGTTGTATGGGAATAATACATATTATATTCATTAACATATTGCAAAATACTTATCACTGCTGTATCAAGTTATGTTGTTCCCTTACAAGCAAAATTTCACACATGTATTGCAAAATCCTTTTTGATGACACTTCAACTAACTGAATCTCTTCAGGGTTTTAAATCTTAAAATAATTAGTTTTTTTTTATGCAAGAGAATAATCCTTTTATATTTGTACCAATTCCTATTGATTTGTATCCAAACAGTATGAACCAACTGTAATGATCACTTCATTGTCAATAATCTGTGAAAAAAAGGAGTTGGGCAGTGTCAGATTTGAGGTAGAGAAAAAAAAAGTAATCCATGAAAACCTGTTGCAAATTGTTTTTGTCCATCACAAATTCCACATGGAGAGATAGTTTAAATCCTGGGATTGGTAGATAAAAGAAAAAGCAGTGTTTAGTCTCTGTCACTTCTCAAAGAGTTACGTTTGGGGTGATCACAATTATTCAAACAAAGAAATAAGGAATGAACTTTTATTTTTCTATATTTAACTGTGGCTTCTATCATATCATTCCACTTCATTATGTTCTTAACCCTCAACTAGTAACATCCTTTTTGTGACTTTAATGGTAACATCAGTGTCTGACATTCCTAAGATTTACTTTAACTCCATTAGTAGAAATTACACTAAATATTTTCTAATTTGTTTCAATTGTTTGTGAAACAATATAATAATGAATTACAATTACATAAACCAGAAACAAATAAAAATATATTTTTAATACAACACATAAATACAGAAGAAGTACTTTTCTCACTCTTCTGCAACATAATTTTCAGGAAAAAAAAAGAAAGAAAAAAGATTACAACATTATACACTACCCAGGACCAAGAGATTGACACACAAAAATATCTTTCAGAGTCACATCCAAAACAAACATTTAAATGATGCTTAACTTAGAGTTAAACTGATACAACATTCAATGCCACCAATAGCTATTGCAAACATTGCAAATGATAGTAGTCTGATGTTAGAAGTTAAGGGTTAAAATCATATATGGAATTTACACAAAGTAAATCAGTCGTGCGACAGCTATAAAACATTATCTACAAAGGTATGATAATGTTGATTAGCCCATTCTTATGAATGTTATGAGAAGCTCTTTAGAGCATTAGTGCTTTAATGGATTTATTATAGCACTTGTTACATAATAACTTCATTATAACACTCCATTTCGAAGACAAAAAAGCATAGATTAAAAAAGACTAGTAGCATTACTATCTTATCAAGATATTCACGTAAATTTAGCTAAGAAATGAATAGCATATAAAATAAAACTTGTAATTGATGAATGATACAGATCTGCTATAACATCATAATAACTCACTTTATTGCTTTTGCTACCTCAATGCAATGTACCTTATGGTACAAGAACGATTTCATTGTGACCTCTATAACAAACTCATTAACTATAATAAGGTAATCAGAAACAAAATTATATGTCTACACCACTGAAAATTAGCAATTATTCTCTTGCATATTCTCAAACATAAATTTTCAAAACATATATAAAACATGCTTCTGAACTGTACAGGAATTGTTTACATCCTTGTTCAAGACCACAGCAACAAGTAATGTTTATGTTACAATACTACAGTAACATTATAATTTTTACCATAACTTGCTACATAAACAACTAACTTAATAGGATATAAATTGATGGTATGGGATGATATGGTACTCAAAAGTAAGGAAGCAAAAATTAATGCATCCATGGTATGTTATAGTATACACTAGGAAGTAAAAACCACAAAGTAATATTGTAAAAAGAAAATAAATTTTCTTCTACTTTTATGAAGTGTTGTAATAGTCAGACCTTCACAAAATAAATTGTGAAAATATCTTTAAATACAATGTAAAAAATGTGGTATTTTGTTGTTCTGTTTCAAAAAATTGAGTAACGTGAGTGCAACACAATATAATTTCTAGAAAGTTGACTGAGCAGTATCTACAAGACTGATCTCCAATTTAGAATATATAAGATAAAATAAAATAAAATAAAATAAGAGTAACAAAAATAATACATTATCAAAAACAACACTGGATATTGTCAGTTGTAAAGTACAAATAAATGTACCTTTGGTTACTGGAATTGAACTCTGTATCTAAACAAAACATTTATTAAGAAAAAAATCAAGATTCTGAAGCACTTATTTCTCACGAATTGGAATTTTTTGTAGACAAATACACCCATTATCAACAAGAAAGAAAAAAAAAAAGAAAATGACATTACAATTACTACTTTTAATTCCTGTTCATAAAACAAAATCATTAATATATGCAATATAATAATTTAGTAATCATGAAACCAAATGCAAAATGGGAGAAATGATTTTATTTTGTGGCAGCTATTACACTTTTTAAAGTTAGAATTACTTATCAATGGAAATTTACATGAACATCATAACTAACAGAAAAAGAAGTTGATTCCTCAATTTCATCGTTTAAATTATTAAATAATATTTTCTAAACGCACACACACACAGTCAGAAAACTCAAAATTAACAAGATTTTTTTTGTCTCTCTACAGAAACAACAGGACATAATAATCCAATTGAAATGGTGACAATTTGGCCTGTCAGTATGAGTAAACATCAATACCTGAAGGAAAAACGAATTTGTTGACAAAGTTAATTACTCTTCTAACAAAATGTAAATTACTATTTCTAAGCTTCTTTTCCAAACGCATGAAAATCACAACACTCCAAATGCAAAAGACTTGTGTTACTTTGCAAAAGAGAATAGAGAACAAAATAAAATATTGAAAAGAACTATTTAAAGCAAGTAATTTGGAAAAAATATGATTATTTGTAAACATTGACAATTTTAACCTTTTCATTGATATTCTTTGACCACTACCCCAAAATATTCATATCATTTTTATGAAATCTTCATCTGTTACATTACATAACTGAATGTAAAAATAAGGACTCTAAAGGAAAAATAACATTATAACACATTTGCTTTTCTTTATCTTTTCCAATTATATTTAAATCCAGGCTTATACCACAAATCATATTATAAGCCTGGTAAGGAAAAGTCCAATGAATTAAGTAACAAAATTGAAAAGTGTGTACTGATGAAAAGTGTCCAGCCATTTCACACTTTACCAAAGGCACTACATGAGATTTTCGGACAATATTTAGCTAATCCGAAATTAGAAACTTGTTTGAGATGTCCTCATAAAATTGTTCTTTGTTCTATTGTGATAAAAAAGTAAAGGAAATAAAATAAAATAGGCTAATAATAATTTCAAGAACACATGATTATAATAGTTATGTAGAACCTAAGGATCATCTCTTGCAACAAAACCAAATTTTATTAATTACTTACAAAACTAAAAATTTGCAACATTTTGAAGTAGAGGCAAAGTTTTAAAGAGAAAGAGTAGATGTGTCCCGACAAAACAAAAAGTAAACATGATGAACATACAACCACATAATTCAATCACACTACGGAAAAATGTCTAAACAGTACCTTGGAAGGCAGGTGGAACATCCTGGGGTGACATAAGTACAACAAGTGGCTGACCAAAATAACGTGGAATGTGTTGGAACACAAAACTGTTGTCAGAATCCACAATCACAAAAAACGGCTTCCGAGTGAATGGGTACAGGTCACCAGGATATAAACTACAAATAAAAGAGAGAGCATTTGTTTCGGAAGCTCTTGACAAATCACACAATAAGAACACAAACAAAGAAAACAAGCTAAGGGTACAAACAATATCATTACATACCAGTGCATTTCTTTCAATTGGATTCCTTTCTTGTTTGTGTGATCTAATTCCTTCTTACTACTTGTTAAAACTCCTCCCAAATCATAACCCACTGTGAAAAAAATTGAATCAGAAATATTACATTTAGTATTCTGATATTGAACATAAGATTGAGCACAATTATTCTATTTTCTATGAAAAACTATTAAGAAAATCTAAACAAACTTAGTAAGTAATAATAGTATGATTCACTGGCTTTACATCACAAGAATTTCAAATATTGTTTTAACAAAAGAAGTTCTAAAAATGTTCATAGTGTTTAAAACATACAACTGTCTCAAATTATTTTTTGAAAATAAATTCTAACAGTTTACACTTATAGCTTCTGCCATGCGAAATAAATGATGATCTACCAAGCTAGAAGCTTCTACCTCAAATAACTAAACCTCCATGCAAGATACAACTGTAAATGATCCTCTGGAGCTATGTGCTATGAGTATTCAAGAATTGTGGTCAACTTTATCAACATCACTCTTAGAAAACACAAATACATTATTTCTTACTTACACTGGTAAAATCTACAAATTAGATCAAATAAATTTATGTAAGAGAAAAGAGTAATTACTGGATAACTAATTCACTTATAATATAGACCTCGAAAGTAACCTAACAATCATGCAAATTCTGTTCAATTTTAAGTTAAGCAAGTCTAACATTCATATTAATTATTGAAATAATACATACATACAGTAAAACGTCATTAGCATGAAATTCAAAGGGTGCGGGAACTAAAGTTTATGCAACTATTACACACAGACATGTATATGCAGTGAAAAACATGGCAAACACAGCATTATCAAAAAACTAATTTTGCCTTCACTTTTATCGAATAACACAATACCACTGTTACTGAAAAATGCACTGAAAGTGGAAATAGATTGTTATAATATCCTTGGCACATCTAAATTTTTACCATATGATGTACAGATTGTTTCCTAGTTCAACAACACAGATACAAACATTGTTCTAAACTCAAAGGCATGCTACTACTATTTCATTAAATATTAAAACATATATTAGTAAATGCTTAAGAATACTAAGCATTACACAGCACAGCTACACATACAGGATGTTAATTACATGCCATATGATTTACGCATGAAAGCAAAATGCTTTTCTATTGCTTATCCATATCTTCACAGTTTTTGCGAGCGACTGAGAGGTATGGTCACATCCGTTTCAACGTCGTTAAAATACAGCAACCACTTCACATCAGTTCAATAGCTAACTACCTCATATACTTGAAAATTCTAATCAGTGTGCTTTGAAAATTCAGTAATCAAACTGACTATAAACACCAAAGAATATAAATGTGACAACCCTTCCAGTCTTCATTATCAACAAATTCTGATATCAACTATTTTCTGTTGTACATGATAACCTTGGGCCACAACCAAAATTTTGCACTACTGCTAGCCACGTTTCCTAATGGACTGCACATTTAATGTTTGTACGGACTACATACTCCCTCCCCCTTTCATTTCAACAACTTTCTTACTTGCCAGTGATGATTCAGCAAAATAATGCTTATGTGATCCACTCTGCAAACACTATTTTAAGCATCAATACCAAGGAAGGGCTCCATTCTCGGTCTTCAATAACAACTAAAACACAAAAAAAGCATCTTGTGCTACTCAATATCAAAACTACTTGATACACTGAGATCCTGCTTAACACATTTAAGTGGTTGCTTGGACGATACTCTAAAAAAATATCAAGATATTAAAGAAACAATCGAAGCCTGATAGGATGCAATATAGATACCTATACTGAAACAATTATAAGTAGGGAAGTTTAAACATTTATCCATATTAAAAACGTTGTAATCACACAAACATCAAAAGCATGATAATGTTGTTAGGAATCATCACGTAACCAGAAAGGCATTCGCATATTCAGATCACACTCTTCTTAGAAGAAAGGCTGTAAACAGTGTATTGTTAGTGATCTGTTCAATTTCATGCTAATGTAGTGGGCTATTGACACTTAAATTATGATAAAAGCATCCATTACAAAAAGATCTGAGAAGAAACTAAAATACCATATTTACGTCCATACATACTAATGAGGTTTTACTGTATGCGTGAAAGCTATAATCCTGATAGAACAAACTTAGACTTTTCAAGTAAATACAACTTTAAGACCAAATACATATGCCAGAGTATACGTTAATGACTAGTATATATGTTGTATTATTTACATATTTAATTTACTTATTACTTTTAATTAGAGTATGTAAAATACTTTTTCATAATATATATAAATATATATATTTAATAATACTGTTCAGAAATGGAAAAGTCAACACGTGAGGAAAAATAGCACCATGCAAAGAAAGCCATTTTGTATGTATCATATGAACTACAAATAAAACTTACTATCTTCAGGGTGTTTCATGGAAGAAAAACAGCCATCTGCAGAAATGTACAGAAGCAATGCGCCATTTGCAGGAAGTTCTTTAAAACCTAAACAAACAATTTGTACATATGAGACCATTACGCAATGAGGAAGTTCAGCACTTCATTCACAAGTTACAAAAAAATATGCAGCAGACTGCAAAGAAGAAATTTACCTGAAGCTAAGAACACCATCACCTGACTGAAAGTTGGTTTATACAACAGGTACTTATGAGGGTTTTCACGTTTCAAAGGCCGGTCTCCATTTTCCTGACATGCAGATACTAAAGGATATGAGCTTTTGCCACCTGCCAAGGAGTAACCCTTCTCCTAAAAGATAGTAACCACCATGCATGAATACAAAAGGATTAGGCAGACCACTACCAGCAAGACAGCAATTAGTATGATTTCATGAGAAACGTATGAAGATGTATGCCATGCACTAAAGTTTCTAATGTATCCCCATTAGTATGAAATATTTAATGGTGCAACTTACTAAAGGCATTCTTCCTGGAGCAGGAGAAGCATCATAAATGTGATTGAAATCTTCCTGAGGCTCTCTCTCTAGTGTTTGCAGCATTCTGAACATATCCATTGTCAGTTCACTAAATTTCACCTGTAAACCACAAAATTATAATGAATCAACTCCCAATTCTTTCAATATAAATCAAAAATATAAACAAGTTGCAAAGTCAATGCCTGCCTCAAAATTTACCTGATCATTACAATTGCCAACAATAAGAATTTCTTGGAGGGTCAAGTTCATGATCGGTGATTTCTCAACAGGTGGTGTTGTTAGGGGACTAAGTCTGAAACAAACATACAAAGTGAAATGTTGTAGATAGTCCAGATAATTTCTGAAATTTATGTATTTCGGGTGTTTGCAAATGAAATGAAAGTATACAGTACTTTGCTATAATCAAAGAAAATGCTATACACCTACATGTGTAACTTCTAATCACAGTATCAGTATAGAAAACATTTAAAGAAAACGCAAGTAACATTGTAGCCAAGTTCAAATACTGTATGTTATTATTTGCTTTTCAATTAAGAAACACTTGCAAATTCTTTAGCTTACACTAGCTATTTGACAAAATCACCTTTGCCATGTCACCAGAAAAGGGATTGACAAAAAAAAAATTAATTTAATGCATAAATAATAATTTCAAAAATGTAGTGTATAGTGTCTACCTGTTAAATTATTAAAGAGTACTTTTAATTTCTCCTTACGGAATAATTTACGACAATAGATAGCAAAACTATTTTGCAAATTTTATCAGAAATTCCAATGCAGTAGTGGTATTACGTATGATAATCACAAAGGACGCCTCTCTGTTAAAAAATGCTTAGCAATATGAGAATGTTTACCCATGCCCAGAACAGAGCCTACATGATTTAGCACTCGGTAAAGGGCCTACTTGTTTGAAGATGGGTTCTAGTATAAAAACTTCATACTAATATATATCTTTACAGGTGCAAATTGTTTGCACAGAAGCTAGTTATTTTCATTTTTGGGTTATAACATGGATAATAGAGGATGTGCGAGTTCAGTCATATCTGGTATGATGTTAGAATAACAACTGCACATGAGCACATGCATTAATTGTTACAAACCTTACTTCTGCTTTTATGAACTGTTTAGCATTAACAAATAACATAGTTAGTAACTTCCATGAAATTTCCTTCTGATTAGCTAACGAAGGGATCACAACAACATGAATCTCATTGTAGGATGCCAGAGGAAAAGAATGATTATGCAAATCCAGTCATTTCCCAGTTTGTGTGTACACTTCCTGCTGTTTTCTATACACATTTTGCAGATCTATTAGGATGTTTGTAGTGTATTTGGATGTTTTTTGTGAAAATTATACAGTCTTCGATGTGAATGTGTAAAAGGAAGGTTATCATTGCAATGATAATCACATGCTTATTTTAATTATATTTTTCAGTTATTTAGCATTATTACTTTTTTGACACATGTTTATGCAGAGAATAATTGAATTAGCAGGGTCATTTATGCAAAAAAAAAAAAAAAAAAAAAAAAAAAAAAATCTTTACTGTAGTCCAATTTCTCTTCCTTTTTTCCCTAGAATCAAGAAATCCAGAGAAGTATCTACTCTGAAGATAAATGTGAAACACAAAAATCATGTTTCATAAGTAGCACACACACATGCAGTTATAATATGAACATTCTTCTCATAACAAAACTAATTACAATAACTTCAATATTTTATTTGTTATGGAATAAATAGTTATTTGAACAATTTTTATTTATGACAAAAGTAAATACTCTACATTTGAGTGATGGGAAAATCAAAATTGCCCTAAAATCAAACAAGGACTGCAGCAAAATTTGCTATACCAAAGATCACTAAAAAGATAAATGAAAAAACAACTCAAAATGGAAATCTGTGAACAAAATGTATTTATTTTAATATAGCGTTGATGATGGTATGTAAATAAATTGTCTAAGCCATGATAGAACTGAATAACACAGCACAAAGAAATCTTCAACATAAAATGAGTAATAAATTATAATACTAAATTATTAAGATTTGCTTATTTCAAGGAATAAAAAAAACCTGGTAGCAAAATCATTCCCGATTACACCTTGCTATTTAATACAATTTTGCAAGAACTTACAAACTCTGGAACCATCATCTTTGGGTTAAGTGGCAAATTTCAGGGCCGCACCACGCTGTTTCCACATAAAATTGCCACCTGATAGTGTACAAAGTGATGTGGATCAATATATGTGATATAAGAAAATAAACAATACTTTTCATTCTCATTCAAACAATTATTCTCACAAGCATTTGTAAATACTTTTTTTTTTGTTTAATGCCAACAGAAAAACAGAAGTATGTCTCTTTATAACTAGTGCAATAAAAATGTAGACTTTAGTTCATGCTTTAGTAGTTCATTACATTTCTCACAAGAAAAAAAAAAAATCTCAAATTCAAATTTTGATGATTCTGTTTGCAATACTCAGCAACATATTTTTCCTTGGAACTTCAGATGCGAACCTATTTCATTTTAAACTACATATACAGGTGCCTGAGGAGGAAACTTTAAAACTTCGAAAATAATCTCTTCAGGCAATTTTAAGCATATTTTGTTCAATGAACTACTTTGATATTCCAAATGGATAAGCCACTATAAGCACTTAAAAGTTGGTTTGAAAAAATGCTTTCTAGGCAAAAATTTGCATTGCAGAAGCATAGAAACATGTAAATTGTATATTATTTACAAAAGAAATGAGTATATTTGTTCAGAAAGAAAAATTAACACAAAAATAAAAAAAGCACTTAATTTACACATTTCGACTACTTTATTTATTTCTTGGTTAATTTTTCTATCTGAAAATATATATTAATTTCTTTTGTAAATAATAAACAATTTACATATTTCTGGAGTTTTTCTATGCTTTTGCAATGCAAATTTCTGCCTAGAAAGCATTTTTTCACACCAACTTTTGAGTGTTTATTGCAGCTCAACCATTCGGAATATCCCAATAGTTTATTAGACAAAATTTGTTTAAAATTGTCTTAAGAGCTTATTTGCGAAGTTTGGACGTTTCCTCCCAGTACATCCCGTATATGTAGGAAGTAACAATTAAACAAATAAGACTTCAGAAACTCAATTTTTAATGCAGAATGTAGACTTGAAAAGGCATGTTTGATTCACTTCTGTACTTAGAAGTCCAGGAATTTTTATCGGGGCAGTGGGATACCATGTGGAGATGAAAGGTAACTGTAGTGGTACACTGATTTGACTACCTGCTGCCGTGGTGGCTTACACAGTTCCTTTCCCATCACCCATGATGAAACACATTCGCATTTAACTCAGGCTCAGTTAAACAAGTTAATTATAATTTTAATCATTTCCGTATAATTGTTTGATATTTGTTATTCTTTATTCACTGCTTGCAGTCAAAGGATTTTGTGCTGATTCTCCCTCGTGCTTCTCTTTTTTCATCCCCCCCTCCACACACACACACAAACTTAAGCCATACACTACAGTTAAATGACAAGCTATTACAATATAATGTATTTAATTATTTACTTATTGTGTTTAGGGCCTTTCAACTACTAATGTCATTGAGAGCCACAAACACACACTAATTAATGAATAATAGCAATAAGATTGATACCTATTTTAGGAAATGTATAGTGTGGTAATTGGGAAATAATGAGTTGGTAATAACTAGAAGAGGAGGATGTGATCATAGTCTTCTTTGTAAACAAACTGAAAATGTTAATAAGATGAATGATGCTAGAGAAATGATAGAATGGGAGGCATGAGAAACTGATGAATTATGACAAATACTGCCCACAGCTCACTTTGTCTACCATAAATTCTATGAAGATAAGCAGGGGCTCAAATCTGAGCCCCAGCAGAAGACCAATCTAATGTAATTTTTACACCTTCCAGTCTAGGAAAACGAAAAAACAAACAAAAAAAAACAAAAACAACTATGTCTATACAGGCATCTTAGGCTATAAATATTCACCAACCATTTGAATAAATACACATACAATATCTAGTCTTTTTCCAATCATTTTTCAAATTCAGAAATGCTTATTAACTTGATATCTGTAAATCCAGAATACAACAAAATTTAATTAAAAACATTTCTTCATAATCTGCCAAAATTAAAAAATTCAAAGTGAATAAAAAGAAATTTTATATATTTTGGCCCAGCATTTTGTCTTCACGAAAAGTTATAATTTGACATGAGTAAAAGAAATTAAGCAATAGAAGAGAAGAAAAGTACAGAAGGAAAAGAAGAAAGTACAGAAATAAAACGGGAAAAGAAGAAGGCGCATGCCAACAGGGCATGCAGAAGGGGGGAGTTGGGTTAACTTCCAGGCCAACACGTCCCAGGCCCTAACTTAATTGGGGCACCAAACCTTTTTTCATTCAAAACTTACAAAATGTATTTACATTTAATTCAAATTAATCATTATAAGTTATTTCTGTTGCATGAAGAGATGAATTCTGTTTATGTATTTGGGGGAAGAGGTGAACTTTCGTATGAAATAATGAACCCCACATTTTCTCTGGGTGCCCCTGCATATCAATAAATAAATATGAATGAAAGTGTGGTTGGTATTGTGTTAAAAATTGCTGAATTAGAGAATTTTATAATTCATAGTTTAACATGAGCAATATATTGTAGTAGCAGAAGTATCTAATGCCAAGCTACATTCAATTGCCTTACCATTTAGTTTGCAAAATAATTAATTAAATGTCAACAGCCAAGCATATTTTCTACACAGTCTAGGCTTAATGCCAAAAATTAATGAAAAACAGAAATGTAGCTGAAGGAAAAAGGCTTTGAGAGATAGCACATACACTAATGGCAACCAGACAGCAAGGAATCAAATGCAATTCAATCCCATGTAAGGCACGAGTTTTTATCTGATGCTTATCACAAGGCAATGACAAAACGAACCAAAAATTTCAGATTGGTAGTTGTTAGTTTATAATTACTTGAAAATGTAAAGTACCTGTACTCCAATACCTAAGACAACCATGACTCATTAGGCAGAAATTTATAAGGGAAAAGTAAACAAAGAAATAAGCAAGAAGTAAATGAGTGATGTGAAAAGAAGAAAAGGGAAAATTGGAAAAATTTACCAAATATAAAGCTGAAAAAATCATCTCATTAGGAGACAAAACCTTCAATACCAGGCAAGTTAATGAAGTATCCTATTTATACACACCTGTGGGACAAAACAATAGTGTTGGAGTCAGCATGAAGAACACTAACAATGCCATCAGCTTTAATGAATGATTTAATTTCTTCTAGCACTAATGACCATTCTAATTGATCATCAGGTTCATACGTGCTAGTATAGTCAATTATCTGTTTGTCAAGTTCCTAAAAGGTAAAATATGATTAAAATTCCAATTATTCCACAATTATTTCAATGTTTACTTACTACACAAAGAATTCTTTAATACGAGGAGGAGGCTATGCATTTCTATAAATCAAAATATTTCATATATAATTGATATGGAAGGAATGAGTACACCACTCCTTGGTTCTGAGAATAAAAAATTTCGACTTCACACAAATGAAGGTCTAACTTTTCACCGTACACAATCTTTTTCTAAAATGTTAATTATTTACTATTCCAATGGCAAACCCATTCGATTTCAGCCTGTTAAAAACATATTGAAAGTAGCTCTTTAAATGGATCATCATAACCAGCATAAAATGACTTTATATATTTCTCTAAGCAGAACTTTCTGAATATTTTTGTTTTCCTCGTTGTGAACAGACATGCTTTTAAATTTTCGGTCTTTGCATGAATATAATGTTGAATTTTTCCATGAAAAACTATTTTTTTTTTAAAACTTTAATTTTAGGAGAGTAAGTGAAAACCTTTTTGCAGGTGCATTCAAACAACCATATTCAATTTTGGAAGATCCATTATTTACCAAGATCATTATTTCTACATTTCATTTTTCTATTTCTTGTATTTACTAAAATTAGATATTGCACTATCAAAATTTTGCATTCAAATTATACTTATTAACCACATTAAATTCAACATTCTTACCATAACTAAGTCTCGCACCAGTTTCATTTTCTTCAGAAGTAAACAAACTACAATAAATCTTGCATAATATCTAAGTTTTTTCACCATGAGGTCCGATCTAAAACAAAACATATGAAGACATTTTAGAAAATAGTTTCCAGATCCAAGTCAATAAAGAATATATATATTAGAAATAATATTATACTTGGAATATTAACATACCTATCTTCCTTTGCTGCTCTGGAATAGTATGCCCTCCCCCTAATAGCAGCATAGAATGAGTATGCTTCATTCAAGTAATTTGTTTCACTTGTACGTAGGCTGAAATGAAAAATAAGCATTTCCAGTTTCTTGGCAAAACTGATTCTTTGACACACAAAAATAAAAAATCATCTTTAATTACAATTACTACTACATAGGTATAGTAAGATAGAGAAATAAAGAAATTTATCAACAGAAAACCTCTCTTTATCAGCCTCTAAATATCAATTAATAATTTTGTTCCAATAAATTGAAAAATAAATAAATTAACCAAAATATTTTCACATAATTACATCCATAAAAAGGTTTTTATTTGATAATGATTCTGGTTTTGTTAAAAAATTTAAGAACCTGGAAAGTTCACAACTTACAACAGCTATCACCATTCCTTCATTGCACTAGGGTAAAATTGAAGTATCCGGTTAGACAAATATTCAATAATAGTACTTACTAATAATGGTAATATAACTGTCCGATTTTGGACGCTATTTCCCCAATTTGCCACCTCTTCAACCCATATTTTGAGTCCAATACTTGCCTGGAATATTACATACAAATTTATAGCTTAATTTTGAAACTGCAAAATATAGAAATATACGACTCAAAGTGACACGAGGTCACTCTACAGTGATAACTAATACTAAATACCTATGTTGCTGTTGAAATTTCCAAAGCTTTGTGTATATATCAAATGTTCTTCCAAAATATGCTTGCCACTGTTTATGTCCATACTGAGGCAAATCCCTGAAAGATATCAATCAGTTTTGCATAACAAGAAAAAAGTTTCTGAGCTTGCTAAACCATAACCAATACTGTTAATATGTTTCTACATATCTATTGTAAACTTTGTTTTAAAGAACCATAGCATATTCAATATAGTCATATTTAACTGCATAACATTTAAGAATTTTGCTGTTACAAGGAATATGAGTAAATGTAATTTCAATATAGGAAGCAATCGAAATTCTTAGCTGTCAGTTCATGGATTCAGTATAATTTCACAATTTAATAGCAAAGTAACATTTCTTTCTGCAAATGAAGATCATAACATTATAGATAATACAGTTTGTGAATTGAAGCTTTCAATGAATCATTACAGAAGATAATTAACAGCCAGTGAAAATTCTAAATTGTAGACAGGGAAAGGAAGCCACAAAAAATAACATAACTTGACAGATCAATTGAATGCCTACTTACCTAAGGCCATTGAATAGCTGTTTCGATTTCTCCAACAAATGACAGAATTCAATCACTATCTTCCTCTCATGTTCGTCCATGCCTGCCATAATGACCATTTCTCTGCTAGTGACTCCTGTGACAGAAGAACGTATGTATGCGTCATGTTGCCAAATCAAATTTCTTTACACTCCACACATGAGCTAAAGCTAATAAATACATTACATTTTGTTTAGAAGCAAAGTGCACATTATAACTGTTCACATTGCTTCATATGTACTTAAAAATATATTAAATTATATTTTGCACAAAAATACACAGAAATGCGGCAACGAAGTACTAAGTCTGAAGCAAAAGTACCATCGCAAGCCAGTAAACAAGCTAAACCATAACTTCATTCAGAGAACCAAAATTCATAATCATTATCGAACATACATGGCTATTCACGTACCAAATCCTACGCGGAAACCGGCTCATAAGTGGCAAGTAATGTCACACACTAAAAATATTGATTGGAATAGAGAATGAATGAACACAGGAAGCGATGCGGTACGGGGGTTGGTGAAATGCGTCGACAAGATGGTTCTATAGTTTTGTCAATAGATAGCACACATGGTCATCGCAAGACGCAGTTTTGGAGATCACCATCCTCCGAAAGCTAACTGCATACTGATTTTATAAACATGGATTATTTTTTGGTATTACAAACAATGTGACATATATAATGTACTATTGCTTGAAGCACATTTCTTATAATTAATGTTTCTTATATTTTTTTTGTATTTGCACTTCATTACCATATATTTTCTGCGACAAGAATTTCGTTATTTTTTTCGTAGTGCTGTAAATAATTATAAGATGAGGTGTTAAGCCGTACGTTCGAAATTTTAAATTTTCATATTTTATGACCAATTTTCTCAGGAAGTGCATTTACGTTATAAATCTATTATTTATCCTGTTAATGATATAGTATGTAGAGGGCCCACTGAGTTTTTGTTGTGGCTTCAACAGTATATTTTTTTCTTATGGGAGAATTATTTTGTTTCACATTTTCGTAAGATGATATTTTATCACAATAATGTTCGAAGAAGGGAGTTGGAACAAACTCAGTAGATATGCAATGTGTGGTAGTATGTTAAAAAATACTCTGGTTTAGGTAACTCTGACGAATTTATGAAAAAAAGGAGCATTTAGGGTGGAGGTATAAGTCGCATAACTTTTCTTGACCGATGAATTGAAAAAATGGTACCTACCACCTATGGCCACGGTAAGAAAAAATTAAAGTTCCGTTAATATTGTTTTACTCCTCTCGAGCATTTGTGATCCCACATTTTTGTTATAATATAACCAAAATCTCGACTTTCTAGTGAGAGGCTCGATCATAGGGTTTATTTTACATGTTAGCTATAAAAAAAATTTGTGTGACTAAGGTCACACAAATTTAATACATTAGGCGATTATGTACATAAGGCGATTTTACCACACGGCCTCGTGTGTATCACCTCAAGCCATTTCAGTTATCCACTTACGGCCAGCTGAATATTTCGATGAAAAGGTGAAAAATACAACGTACAAGTGATGAATTCAGTTTACTTAAACTGAATATATTATGTATCTACGTATGCGGGAGGAGACGGTAAGCTTAAGCAACCTCGTCATAGCTTTTTTTTGGAGTTGGATTAATTTTAATCGCATTTTCGTAACTGTATCAAATCATAATTTCTGTTTCTGCCGTATATATTTCTTCTTCTTAAATACGCAACGCTCACAATGCCGGACTCTCGGATTTTTATGTAACTTTGCCAGCAGCTAGCGATTAATGGAACATGTATGTTGTCAAATTTAAAGCGCTTTTGACAATTCGAGGGAGAGCCATGAGCAAACATATTAAATGTTGAAATGTCGCCGTCGGCCGTTAGGCGGGCACGAGCAAGGGGTGGAGGAAGCGCGGATCGTCGCAACTGCGCCGAGCACCCTTTGGATCAACCCAACCGTTGACAGCAGGATCTCACCAGCGCAAGTGCGAAAATAGATTTCCGAGTAGTTGTCTGGACACTGGATACCAAAAGAAGTAGTAAGCGTGTTGTTTTCAAGGAGTAGGGTTATTACAATACCGACAAAGGAGGTCATGTTTTCATTACAAATATTCAGAAAAATATAACTTATACATCGTAACTTGAAAGCAAATTAATATAATGATATACTTTTATAATTTAATTTTTTTTCTAAATATTTTAATTTAATGTAAAAACATTTCTAGATTTCATAGTGTTAAATTGTTTCTAACAAGATGAAAATGCAAGGTGTAGAAAAACAGCTGAAATGCAGCACATCCAAATATCGTGTACGATCTGGTTTCCGGTCAACTAATCTAAAAGCCGAATATTGCACTTGAGCCTGTATGAAGCTGCTGGCATTGGTTTGAGTTGACGTTTCGTCCGGGGTTGACTATTTTCTGTTCAATGCTCTTCTGCTTCATTACTGTCTTCATCGAATCGTGCATCGTAACTCTCAGAAAAATTCTATTCTTAATCGACATTTGAGCTGGACTCTTCCACTAGAATCTTGCGTTTCTTGGTAGCTTTTGTCCTTTCATCTTCTTTCCGGTATCTTGACAATTCTCTTAATTTTCCGCTCTTTCATCTCTTCTTGTTTCCGTTTCTCTCTTTCACCTCGAAGTATTCTACCAAAATGGGCTATGAGATTTGGCGCCGACCTACACGTCCGCTAGTGGGTTTTTCCTCAACCAGGTATCTCCAACCAGCGGAGAACCGCCTGAAGGGCTCTAAGTTCCCGACTGGTCTCCCGACATGTGTAGTAGTGTAATTCGTGTAAGTGTATGTAAGTAAGGAGTGAGAATAGAAAGAAAGATTGCGCGCGGTCCTTGGGCCGTTTGTTAGTGTACCTCTACGGTATTCACCTGGTGTTGATCGGAGAAACCACGTAAAACTACCGATTAGTCCGGCCGCTAGAATTCTCCTCCAGACAGCGGCTGAGTTCGACCTAGCAATCTAGCTAGTGTCGAAAATCCTGCCACCGTCGGGACTCGAACCATAGGTCTTCCCGGTTAGAGGTACATTGACACCAGTTGAGGCACTGAGCCACCTAAGCCGGTCCCAGGCATCCGAAGTGACGGGGTGATATCGCGGTAAATATGATCTTGTTGGTTCTAAACAATTTTCTCAAATGTAGCGTGAAGCGAGACTTGTGTCCGTCCAGGAAAACTATGACCGATCTTTCTACCCTCTGTAATTCAAATCAATGAAGTACCGTAGGACCCCGGTATTCCGAACTAATTGGTGGTGTTTTCTGTTCGGATTCGGATGTGTTCGGATTATCCGAAAAAATGTACCGTACATATACAAATACATCTACAGGATTACCAGACACAATGAAACGCTGAGTGCGATGTGAGAAAATGGCAACGAAGCATAGCGAGATAAGGAAGTGGCAATGTTGCCAACAATAAAGTACAGTACGAACCTAACCGATCGCATGAGGTAGTAGTTGCTACATTTGCATCGCATGAGGTAGTAGTTGCATCGCATGAGGTAAAAGTTGAACCCAGTTTGTGTCGCTGCTGTTAACGGATATTCTACGTTCAGTATTCACAATTGGGTTGACTTACACTGTGTTCATGCTATTTTGTTCATAAATTAAGTTAATACAAATCAGGTGTTTTGTTCATTTTTCCTCCATCCAGAATTTTGTTCGGATTATTCGAAATTTCATATTAATGGGGTTCGAATTAGCGGGTTCTTCTGTAGTTAGGGAAATATTAATAAAAAGCTGCGCTGGTCATTTAGCCGCATATGTTCTTACCTAGGTTTCAATCGCTTGGAGCTGCTTTCGAAACTGTTGTCCTTTCGTACGTAAAATAGTGGTGCTGCAAAAGTATGTTCTTTCTTGCGTTATTTGTAACGGCTCCACCATATTATATTACTAAATGAACATGCGAAAGTGTTTCTGAACAGCAAAATGTTCTCAGTGCCGAGACTCTAACTGGTTCATTGAGTCGCCATGTGCTTTAACGCTACATCACACAGGCGCTGTCCCGAACTTACTTTTACCAACTCTTGAATTGAATTGAATGCCTTATTTTACGTGGCGAAACTCAGGCCATGAGGCCTGACCACGCAAATTTCGCTACGCTCCTTTCACCAACTAGCAGAGAAAGGAGGTATTGCTTGGGCGAGAAACAGGCGTCAAGAGGCGTCATTTAAGCTTGAGGATCTTTTACATGCAAGTAAATCTACTAACATGGAACAGCCGGCTTTACTTCCCCTTCGAAGGATTTTTTCGCCCTTAAAAATCCATGGCTTCGATCGGGCTTGAACCCGCCAACTTGGGTTCAACACCGCCACCATCGCCGTGCGCCCCCAGTCTTAAACTGTCTTTCCCATTATTTCCAACGCTAAATTTTCGAAAATTCAGAGTTCAAAGGAAATTACCCCCTTTTTTTAGACATTTGTTCTAACCGCGGGAAAAAAGTTGAAAAAAATTAGTGCCGTAAATAAAAATTGAGGAAATGTTTTTTCTATGAATTGCATTAACTTAAAGAAAAAATAATGTTAAAGACAAAATTCTGTTTTTTTTCAATATTACATGACTTTTTTAAAGATCCCATTTTTTAAATCAGATTGCATTTAACACTAAAATCTGTATAATCAATATACTTTTGCAATGTTAATTTTTTTCAATCTCCGAAAATGCAGACAGTTCGCTGAAAATGGAACAAGCGCCATCTTTTTTACCGTACTTTCATACATACAATAAGAAAATTTAAAGAAAAAATGGAACCGTTTTTTTCCTGTTAAATTAAAAAATTCCTATATTTCTCGCAAAATTACGCGAAAATTACTCATATGTTCAAAATATAGTACAACATATCCTTATTTTAAGATCTGTCTTGAACGACAGATTTCATTTAAGGAAACAAAAAACTCTTAATCTTCAATATTGTAATCGTAGGAAGACGCCGAAAAAAAGTTTGAACTTTTAAAATTTTCGAGAATTCAATTATTTTAACGAAAATGAGATCTGCTCCATTCTTTTTAGCAATCTTTACGCTTTCCAGGGGTAAAGATTAATTTAAAAAATTGAAGCCATTTTTGTGAAAATGTTGAAAACGTTGAAGCTTTTGTAATGTATCCTAAAATCAAAATACCGCTTTGAAACTCGCGGAAAAAACGGACATTTGGTTCTTTCAGATCGTTCGGGGTTTATCAATTTTGGAGAAAAACGCCCGAACGGTTGATACACTAGCGTTTGCCACGGACCGACAGGCAAACGGTCAAGCATGCAGACAAACGGAAAGATGGACAGACAGACGGATAGATAGACGTACAGACATACGGACAGACACCCATTTTGACGTCAATCTATTTTTCAGTATCGAGGCCCACACACATGGATTCTGACTACAGAATATGTTAGAAGAAGTAATTTACTGCAGTGGGAACAAAAATTATCTACTTTTTTGTCACCAGGGCCGGACAATACGTGCTTTTTGTCGAAAAAAAACCGCCTTCCACTATAGAATTGCAAAACGTTTTTACTACGTACGTAGTAAGATGAGAAAGTCAAATGAAACGTACCGTTCGAAATTCGAAGAGCCATATGATCGACCAAATCGATAGGAAAATATCAAATTTAGAGAAAATCGTTTGAACGGTTTAAATGCTAGCGTTGATCATAGACGGACAATCGTACTGACTGTCGTTTTAACATCTACCAATTTTTATGTATCAACAACCCACAATACGTGGATTGTGACTACATAACTTTTTAGAGATAGTTATTTACTACTACAGAGATAAGAGTGATCCACTTTTCGATATCAGTGCCACACAATACAAGTTTTTCTATTAAAAAAATCGTCGTTTTTGTGCCGCAACAGAACAATACATATAAAAAAAGTATTTTTTCTTGTATCCTGCGTAAGTAATATACGAGAAAAATAAATAAATATGTAAAATTATGTACTGCAATGTTTGAATATGGATTTATTAAAGTTCCATGAATTTACATGAGTTGCTTACATTTTATGATAGATTAGTGTTCAGAATTTTGGAAATTATATCCTAGGCCAGGGTTATCCAACTGGCGGTCCGCCATTTATTGCAGTCAGGAAAGTTTTTAGTCAAAAGTGAAAGTTCCTTTCATTCATGTCGGGCGAGATTGTGCACGGAGCGACGCGCCCTGTCGGTGTCAACACGTCCTTTGATGTACAAATAGATGAAGTTGACATTTAAGGAATATTTTTAGTAAATTAAGAAATTCAAAATTATTCCAATGTGCTCCAAAGCGTTATGCACGCTATCAATCGCTTAATATCACGACTGGTTCATTTTTGCCCACCCGTTTCAGGGAGGCCGGGCAAAATGCTGAGATCAGCGATACGGGAAAGTCAGATGTGGTTCGCCCGAGTAATGAAAATATGGCCGTAAACTATATTAAAGGGTTTAGTTGTGGCCCTTGAGGCCTTGCAAGTTGGACACCCTTGTTCTAGACTTTCGAAGGAGCTGCTATCCCCATTTTTGGGAGCCCCAGCCGCCCTAATGTTTGGATCAAAATTTTGAGTCATTTTATTTTGTTTCATTCTGTAAATTTGCCTCGTTTGCTGAACCGGCTGAGGTGTCTCAGGGCATCAACTATGCCACTGCAGTGCCGACAGTGGCAGGATTTTCGACACTATCTAGATAGCTGGGTTAAATTCATCCGCTAGCTGGAGAATTCTGGCGGCCAACTGCTCTGACCGTTATACATGGATTTAAACATAATTGGCCCTGACGTACATCAGCTGTTGCAGTGTCATTCAATTGCGAGGTTGAATGTCACCATAGTAATGTGTAAGCTCCCGATTGGATGACACTGTAACAGCTGACGTCCTGCCAAGTGCAGCTCTAAATAAATTGAAGTATAGTTTCATGTGGTTTCCCCGATCAACACCATGTGAATGCCGGAGTAGTACCCTAACAAACGGGCCACGAACCTCGCGTGATCTTTTCTCTTCATTTTCGTATTCTCACCCCATACACTTACACGCATTACACTTCCACTCATGTCGGGAGCTTAGAGCTTGTCCCGGCCAGGGCGGTGTATGCTTGTGGCAGATACCTGTTTGGGACCCCCCTCCCCTAGCTAACGTATAGGTCGGCGCCAAATCACGCCATCCAGAGGGGGAAGATTACGGGAGGCAACGACAATAGATGTAGTTGCTTGGGTGCCCGGGAGACACCCAAGCAGCTACTGACTCCGGCCGCGGAAGCCTACGCTCTCAACGTCAATGAAATTTAACAAAACGACGGGAATGGAACGCGCCGTACAAAGGCTACTTTGTTTCCTTTGTGGGCGCAATTGCCGACGAAGAAGACTGTGGACGAGGCAGAGATGGCGGGGAGGCGGCGTCACTCGAACTCATCACGCACATCCGTCAAGGTCCGCCCTGCGGTTAACCTCTAATTTGGCCACGTGCGCCGGTGACACGCGGCTTGTTGACTCGCGGCGGGGCGGTGTCGGAGGCGGTCGCGTTGGCGGCCGCGGGGCGGAGGTGGAGGCGGGGCCGGGCGGGCGGTCGCGTGGCGCTGCTGGTGAGTCAACGACTGAACACACGCATGGTCGCAGAGGGCGCACGCTGTCGCCGCCCCTGCCCTGTTCCCGTCCCCGCCCCGTGGCTACGCTGGCGCCGCCACCGTTCGACCATGTTCTTTCCTTTGTTTCTGCGTTTGTATCTTTCGTTCTGACTTTTTTCATTACTTATTTATTTGCTTATTCATTTATATTTCTGTTTCTCACGTCGGATAGTATCTGCTCTATCTGTTCGAACGTATGAAACAATGCAACATGTATACATGAGTGAATGCACTATTTAAAGATCCTCGATAACGTTCATTAGAAACTTGAAAGATGACTGAGAAAAACAAATTCTTATTCCAATCCAATATAGTTAAAACAACTACTAGTCTCCTGTGGCAGTAAATGTTTCTCATCTATTGAGTGCCGTGTTAAAAATACTAAACATTTCCCCTCCTTTTTTTCTACGATGGCACTACAGCTCAGATCGGGCTTATACCCGCGAATCTACTGGCAGTTAAACCGAAGTCTTTCATAATACACCGATTACCTGAAGAGCATATTTACAAAGTGACGTATCTCCATGACTCACAATTTTCTAGGAAGTATTCATATTCAGCTAGGGGCGAATACAAAAAGTATTCCAGGGGAGGCGCAATTTCAGTTACATTTTACTTTCTCGTATACGTATTATAGAAGTCCCCCGGACATCTTTAATTTTCTCAAAAACGGCTCCAAATTTTTTCTTTAAATTTCTGGTAAAAATAGAGTAAAATACACTTATAAAGCTGGCAAAGGTCCAATTTTCAGGGTTAACTCTAAATTTTCGAAAATTTCAAAATTTTTCGGGCGTTTTTCCACAATTACAAAATTGAAGATAGAGATTATTCTGTCATATAAAATTTATTCTGCGTTGTGAGTTCTTTCATTGAGGTCATGTACACTTTTTTGAAAATTTCAGTACTTTTCTAGCAATATTTCGTGCAATATGTGCAATTTAAGAAAATAAAAAAACACGATTTTCTCGAAAACCGCTCCAATTAAAAAAAAAATAGTAGGGATAGTGATAAATGTACTCTATGAGATGACATAAACATCAGTTTCCTCTATTCTTTTGTTTTTTTTCAAAAATTACAAAGATATTTTTTCGACTTGTCTCTCACGTTGTTAATATTTACTTAACCGGCCATTTGTTCACATTATTATATTTATGAGTATATAGGCTTTAAATACTGTGATAAAATACAAGTTTTTCTTTTTATATCATATGTTAATAAAATCCTATTAGATTTAAGAATTGTCTCAACAGATAATCTTCTCCCCCCTACGTCACATACAGTTTTTACTGTTTTTTGACTGAATAAATCTAAATCTAAATAAGTACTTACTGTGATCCGTTAAAATAGTAGTTGCTGTTTCATTCCTCCAAACTGCAAAAAATATTTCATTTCAAACCATGGTCTGGAGCTATATCATTTCCATAACGCAGGTTGGCAAATTTGTAATATGATTATATTTTTTAAGTGACTATTTATATTTATATGTATAAAAATAAAAGGACCAAAACATTACATGCTATAGATACATAATTAAACAAAAATTTACAAAAAATATTTGACGAAGTAAGAGCTTGTTGCATGACAAAATTTATTAAATGTACACAATGATTATCATGTCGTAGTAAATGTAAAAGCATGGGAAGTCAATAACATTTTTGGGGCCTTTAACAATATGAACAAATAATATCAATAATACATAGAATAACACAGACTTACCGTATTAGTTTTCTATTTCCTATGGTTTCGGCTAGCTATACAAACTTGCCACAAAACTCTTGCCAGCTGCCATCTAACGTCACCCAAAGAACAGTTTTTTCGAAATTGTCTTAATTTTTCAGCTTTCTAATAGTAAAACGTAAATATTATTTTAAGATAATTAAAGATCAATGGCTTTTGAGCGTTTCTGAAAATGCAGCATTTTGAGCTAATTATCACTGAAAACTGTTGAATTTTGGGTAAACTTTATCCGACATTATTTAAAGAACATGTAGTAATAAATACATTAATGTAAATATTATTTTAAGATAATTAACGTAAAATGCCGCTTTAACTTGCCGCTAATGTAAATATTAACGACGTGAGAGACAAGGCAATAAAATTACACTTTGTAATTTAAAAAACAACAAAAGAATAGAGCAATATGGCGTTTATGACATCTTATAGAATGCATTTAGCACAATTTCTACCAGAAGTTTAAAGAAAAAATTTGGAGCAGTTTTTGAGAAAATCTTGTATTTGTATTTTTTGCACGCAATATTGCGCAAAAACTACTATTTTTTTAAAAAAGAATGTACATGACCTTAATAAGATAAGTAAATATGGACACCAAATTTCATTTGAAGAAAAAATATTTAATTTTGTAGTTGTGGGTAGACACCGAAAAATAAAAATTAAATTTTGAATTTTTTGAAAATTCCGAGGTAACCGTGAAAATCAGACCTCTGCCACTTTCATCAGTGTACATCACTCCATTATTAAAAGAAATTTAATAAAAAAATTTGGAGCCGTTTTCGAGAAAATTTTGAAAATGTGATTGAAATGACCTTTTAAAAAATAAACACGTTTTCGGTATCCGGGGACCCCGAAGCGTATATTTCTGTTAAAATCTTGAAATCGATTTTCCCAGTATTACATTACTTTCCCTATACTGCGTACATTACTCCGTATATTCGTACGTACACAGGAAAGTGACGTCTCCGACGAATATATTCGAATACGAATGGCTGCCATTGTAACATTTTCCTTAGTTCTCATCTCCTCGCCTTTCGACAGCCTGCGGTCCCCCTCCCACCGTTCGCCGCCCGCTGCCCGTCGCCCTTTAAAACACCGCCGTCGATTTCCTCCCACCCGCCGTCAGCCACCCACGTCCCGCTGCCCCTCGCCTCGACGCCACGCAGTGCCTCGCCACTGGCCGCTGCCCGCCGCCTACAGCCTGACGCCTCGCCGCCAGCCACCCACTGCCCACTGCCCACTTCCCGCCACGCACTGTTCGACGCCCGCCGGACGCCGCCCTTCATCCCCTCACCGTCACCTACTCACCGCCCCGTCACCGCCTACTGCCCCGCCACTGCCTGCCGCCCTTCACCCCCTCCCACCGTCCGTTATGCAGCCACCCACCGTCAGCCATCCACTGCCCGCCGCCCACAATCCCGTCGCCGCCCACTGCCCCGCCACTGCCTGCCGCCGCCGCCAGCCCTTCTGCCGCCCTTCTGCCGCCATCCACCCACTGCCTGCCGCCCATCGCGTACGTTGCGTGTGGCTGATCGCGCTTTGAAACGAATTTGATGAGGCGGCAAGAAGCACCCGGCTACGCAAACAGGGGCGACGCGACGCGGCGGGCACAGACACGCACGGCTTGCGGGCCCGGCGGCGGCAGTGGGGAGGAGGGCGGCGCGAAATGCGTCGAGGAGGGTGAGGGAGTGGGAACCAAAAGGCGGATGAGACGGGTTGGGGCGGTTAACGACGTGATGGGCGGGGTCGGAAGGCGGGATAAACGAATGACGGGGGATCGAACCGGTAAGAGGCGATAGTCGGGAGAAGTTGGCGATTCGTGATAAACATTCGTTATTGCCATTCCATTCGTGATCTTTATTTAGTAGTCATTATTTAGATAGATGTTGTTAAAGTTATATATTAACTTAATAATTTTGTTTATTTTTCCCCTAGGGCTTTTTCCAGTCGACAGTCGGTTACCCTTTAGTCTCGATGGGGTGCATATTCGAACATACACTAGACACCAACACACTTGCGGGCTGCTCCAATTCGAGGTCATCAGAACGCGAGGCCCTCCGCGACAACACACACACACACACACACACACACACACACACACACACATATATATATATATATAAAAATATATATATATAAATATATATATATAATATATATATAACAATCATGCCCAAGGCGGGAAACCGTGACCCTTCGGACCGAAGCGCTGAGACCCTCTTAGTCACCACGTTGGCTAATTTTGTTTATAATTATTTCAAAATTGTAAATTTTTGTAAAATTGTAAATTTTTGTAAAATTGTAAATTTTGAAATAAAAATCTTAATTTTACAATTTTGCTTTAACATGTGTGATACATATTTCTGGTTGTGAGTCGATAGCCATTCTTAGTCTACTTTAACCACGCCTAATACCTGTAGCGGTAATTGTAGAATATTCACAGTTGCATTGTTTCCTCATTGACCAAAGTTGAGAGAAAAAATACCTACTTCATAACATTTTCATATATATGCACTTTTCCGAGAAAAAAAACTAACGAAGAAAGATGTTTTGTTGTTAATGACACTCCTGAATATTAGCGAGAAGAGTTTACGTGGGAATTCCTTCTGACAGATGAAATGTAATAATCCATTTTAGAGCTGGATAAATGAAATAAATTCAACCAATCGTAACCATAATCTTATCCAGTTCGTAGCCATCTACAGACGTGTGTTTAATATTTCATTTATCCTACTCTGTAACACGAGCGTATATTTATCCGACTATTCACCTGTCCCCTGACTCACCACAGTGTGGCAAAGACATTCAGAAACAGCCTTACACCAGAATAGTTGGATTCGTTAACAACGTCGCCTCTTCCGTTGAAACTTCTCCTGCAGCCGCCTCGACGTTCCTCCCCACCAGCCACCCGCGCGCCCACTTATCATGACACCTTTCCGGAGGTGCCTCGCGCTCCTAGAGGCGAGGCGTCGCCGAGTACGCGGCGCCGGGGCGCACTTGACTGCGCGTTGAGTCCCGGTGTGTCGTCTCCCAAATCTCAAAGGTCAAAACTGTATGCCGAAAGGGTAATTTATGCAGGATGTCTGTGGTGTAACGAATACGTCTGCGGTTGAGCACTGCTCCGGGAGAGGTGGCTCAGGGCATCAACTGACTTCGATTCTTCACGTTGGCAGATTTTCAACATTATTTCGGGAGCCGAAATTATTATTGTCTGGATGAGAATTTTAGTCCCCGGCTGCTCGGTAGTTTTCCGTCCTTTTTTTCGACCAATTCCAGGCATGTCGGAGCAAAACCTTACAAACGGGCAAGACAGTCGACTCCGATTATAGTGTACTCGTATGTAGTGAACCCCCGGTTATAGTGAACTTAAGTTACTGATCACGTTTCACTTACATTAAAAACAAGCATAAGAAGATTCTGTTATAGTGAACCTAAACCTAGGCTATAGTGAACTTAGGAAATAGAATGTCCTGGAAATTAATTCCCTCATGAAAAAAAAAAAAAGTATATCGCCTCGGTGCCACAAATTCCAACACTGGGCAGCATTGTCGGTCAAAGGTCATAATCGAAGAAGCCTCCCCAGAGGTGAAGGTAGCAGACCTGGAATGGGGACGTTACTGATGACCTTATGCCACTCAGTCGCACAATCGGAAACAAAGGCCGTGTCCTGCGTGGGCTGCAACTGGCGGCGGCGACGCGCGGTTGCTTACTTCAGTTTCAACCTTTGTGTTACTTGAGATTCCGCGGGGCAAAGCGCGTGGAGTTCTACGTAGTAGACAAGAAGCGCACGACTGTCAAAAGCTCTCAGCTTGGCGGTAACCGCCGTGCACCGCGAACAAGCGATCAGTTTCATTAGTCGCTTGCGCCATCCCGCTACTGAAAGGATCTCGTATATTATAAGGCGAGTAAAAGGGCTTACGGAGAAAGGGACGGTGTTTCAACAGTGAAAGAGACATTGAGAGGTGTCCAGATTGTCATTTTGACCCCTGAAACCCGCCAGGTCCATCACCGTGCGGTGGGTCGGCGGCGCACGTGAAGCCAGTGAGGCGAGACTAGCGCCTCCGGCAGATTTAGGGCGCACTGCAGGAAGGAACTGGCGTGCTTGCTAAACAGCGGACGTAGGAAGCGATGCTCTGAACTCCGTGGGCGCACCGCACTCCGTAGGCCGAGGAGGCTGCGAAGCGGTCCAACAGGTCGGCCGACCCGGCCCCTACTCTCTCGCACTCCTTCAGAGAACTCTTCGCCTGGTCTGTGCCCGGGCGGCGGAAAGCCTCCACGCTCATCTGACGCGCCGACCAAACTTAGAGTAGAAACTCCTGGAAACTACCGGCAGCGATAGCTTAGCGGCAAAACCGTTTCCTGTGCAGAATCGTTGAGTGGGAAGTCTTATGGGTTCGAGTCCCGCCACCATCGATACTCCCCTAGGACATCCCGGTCGACATTTACAGCTAGTACACAGCTGGGTTTCATTCAGTTCCCGAGGAGCATTCTGTATGGCGGTTGCTCTGATCGGTAGGTTTCCTTTGTTTCTCCGATCAATACCAAGGGAACGCGTAAGTAGAATCCTAGCAAACGAGACATAGACCGCACCCAATATTTCCCCTTTCATCTTTGTCGCCTCCTCTCTTCATACATACACAAAGTTACATGCACTACACTACCACACATATCGGAAGGCCAGGCGGGATCTTGAAGCATGGCGCGACCGTGAGAGAATCCGATGGTGGGTGTATCTAAAGGACGTGAAGGTCGACGCCTGATCTCACGTTCCAGCGGGGGAGGAGCCACCTGCAACTGTGTGCACTACACTTACGGGTCTAATGTGATAGCATTTAACGCGTCCGAAAACAAAATAATGAGTACCTCAGTGAAACTGTGCATACGTTGGTAGAATGGAGATTCAGAGGAGTGTTCTGCGTTGTCGCCTTAATGCGTTCAACGTTCCACGACCTCGACGCGCTGGTGTTTCTCGCCCCGCAGGCTTGTGCTACGACGTTCTGAACAGGGAGTTGCAAAAACAATTTTTTTCTCTCATGTGCGATTTAAGTCACAGTTGCGCGCCAGGAGAAAATCATTCTTAAGCCCTGATCTGGGAATATACAGTTATCTCTTATCTTCCCACAACACATCAAATCGCGCTTAGAATACAGTGTAATAAGCTAGAGATCGTTGTTGAATTTAGTGATACCTAATCGCAAATCGCCATCTGTGGTATTCGGCAGATCCCTTGAATCCTGTAAAAGTTATGCGTACCGTTTTCATGTGGAGCTCGGATACCGATTCCGACAGATTGACCAACCTCTCCTCTCATAACCAGGCTTTGGAGTTCGAGTAGAAGATAAGATGGGGAGGAGGAAGTGGCATCGATATTGTTGCCAAGCTTACCGACTCACCCGTGTTAAAATACTGTACAGAGCGGTTCTAATTTCGTTACCTAGGAGTAATATGAAATGAGTTCGAAATCATTGACTGATATTTCTCCAGTGCTCTTCCAAACTGTCTTCGAATTCTTAATTTTTAATTCTACGCCGTCAGTTGTCTCTCCAGTTACTCATTTGCCGGAAACAGTCCGGTTACTCCTTTGGCGGGAACAGTGTCACCGCAGTTGCACTGGAGACGTATGGAACGTGCTAAGTGTTGCTTGTGGTACCACTCATTTTCTAAAAACGATTATGTTCAGTGATGAGGCCAAGTTTCGCATTAGTGGTACTGTTAACTGCCACAATATGTGAATATATGACTCAAAGAAACCGACGAAGACCTTGGATCATACACGCGATTCACCAAAACTGAATGTTTTTGTGCATTGAGTATTGTAAAAGTTGCACAATTTTTTGTAATGGGCAGACGTGAACGGGAATTAAATATCTACGTAGAACTACTTGATGCAACAACGTGAAGAGGCCATGGATGAAATTATTTTCCATCAAGTTGAAGCCCCTCCACATTACCACCGACGGGTCACAGAATATCTATCTCGCACTGTTGCTGATTGGATTGGATCGGACGAGGTGGGACTATAGCTTGGCCATCGCAGTCTCCTGATCAAACGTCCTTAGACTTTTGTCTGCGGAGATATGTTAAAGCCTAGCCGTTCTTTCCCCCTTTTCAATCAATGGTGCACTGGTTGAGGTAGCTGCTCTCGCGCATCTGAAAAAAAAAATCGTTCAGATGGAATATCGGCCGTGCTACGAAAGGACGCCATAGAGAACATTTGTAGGAAGAAACGTAGTGATCTGTAAATTTGTGACTTGAGAATAAATCATTTCAAACAGATGAATATATTATGTTATTTAATGTTACTTTTAGGTAAATTTATAATCACCCTGTGTAATGTGGAAATAATAGAATATAATTTACACATTTCTTATTAAGTGTGTAAAACGTTAGAAATAATGCAAAAATAAAATTTCGTATATCTAAAGAAATATTTTAAATATTCCAGTTAAATGAAACTGGCCCATAAGAAACCAGTGTGTGAAAAACATACCGATTCTCTCATTCTAGCGTAATTCAATTTTTATTACATTCGATGGCTATTCCTCCTCCAAATATTCTTCTCCACAATTCCCACCGTGGGAGACACACTTCCCCCACATGTAGTGGGCGTGGTAAAACAAACCACCACATTTAACTCGTACGCACTAATTTGGCAGAACCCGATTATTATTACGTCATGAACAGTTCATCTTCAGAACGCGGCGAGCCCTTCCCGCAGCCACGTGTGCTACGGCGGGCGGCAGGTCGGAGGGGAGGAGGTGCGGAGGGGGGCGTTCGGGGCCAAGGGCGGGGAGCGAAAGCTGGCCATGTGAGAAAACGTGACCTTAGGTAAACAAAGCACCTGGCGGCGCGGCGCCGGAAATGAGGGACGCGCTCGAACGAAGCGTCCGCAGAGAGGGCGGCAGCGCGAGGGAGAGGGGGCCCGGGCGCGGGAGGCCGGGGCAACGACACGGGCGACGGACTATTAGCCGACTGTCCGCGAGCGAAAGACCGCACGGGAAGAGAGTAGTAAATAACCATTGAAAGCCGTGCCGCACGATGCGCGCTCCTCCCCCTGTCGTTCTAACAGAAAGGAATGTTACTGCGTTGAACTCGAAAAAAATCCAGATTGTGAAATAGTTCTTTTTATTCGTTGCATCGTCTTTTACGCAACACTTTAGCCCTTTTTGGGCATTGAGCGTTTGTACAATGGAGTAATCCTCCGTTAAGTTATTTATCGTTTGTCGACGTAACGTCGCAGCGAGTTGATGTTTTTATCTCTTCAACTAGGTGACCGGTGCCGTTGGCAAAAAGGTCCCCAGAAGGTCACACATCCGGGAGTACGTGGTCTTTCGAATTGCTTAACTTTCGTGACGTAACGGAGCGTACTAAATCAATACGGCTAAAGACTCCTGCAATTGTAGTTCCAGTTTTCGTTAAATTGTGCAAACTGAGGGTACGAGTTGGATCTCTGCTAATTTTAAAACAATCATAGTTTTTTACTTACAGGAAAATCCAAATATATAGATTGAAGCGTTGAAATAAAAGATGAGAAATTGTGATTGAGGTGTTATAATAACTGGTAATCAAAATTATTGTAAAGAGCTGTATTTAATTTTGAACTATTTTCCACAGTAACTAGACTAGAAGTAGTCTGAAAATAACTAGTCTACTAGTTAACAAGTCAATGTCTTAGTAAATATTTTCGAGGCCAGCTGGTTATTGACAGTATCAGCCTCGGTGTGGTGGATAATGTTAGCGATCGGTTGATCGGTACTTTCTGTGGTTTTATCGATCAATACCAGGCGAATGTCGCGGTGCAGTACCCTACTATACGGGCCGCGGACCTCGCGCTTTTATTCATTCCGACATTTCTTCTTAAGCAGGTAAGTAAATTCTCTAATCACTTCTAAATTCTCTATTCGGCTCTAAACATCAAACTTCTTTTTTCACTGTTTTGATTCCTGCCATATCCTCAAGAAGAGATCAAGAAGCAATTTTACGAACTAGTGTCAGGATATTTTGACAGGGTTATTTGATGAAAAATAGAATCTGTTTGGTAGCTGATCAAGGACCATAATAAAAACATCAAGAAATTTGTTCATTTTCCAATGCGAAGTTGACACAAAGTTATTGATCATTATTTGTCAGGACATTCATAGACCAAACTGTGGATCTTTCTGTACCTTTTGTGGGCGGTCACAGTTGATGTACGAGTATATGAGACTTCACAACTGAACATTCCCAAATGCTACGAAGTAATGCCACCAACTTACGTACTTAGAAAATTAGCATATTTAGATATTTTTATAACTTGACGTGAATTGCAGTTAATACAAATGCATGTCAAACTCTTTCGCAAGACCACGGCCATGTGGGAACGGGGTAAATGTGCACTCAGACGCCATATGTTCTAGGCAGATGAAATGTAGTGTGAAGCGATGTCTTTCACTGGATTTGTGTAGATTCCAGAGCTCTGCATTCAGTGGGGAAACAACCGCCTATAACCTATCGGCAAGGTGACGCCCAGCAGTGGCACTCAAGGTGGCGCTCGAGCGCTTTTCGCAACCGGTGGGTTCTGCTCAAATGCTGGTGACCGGATGGGGCGAGCTGTCGGGCACGACCCCTTCACTGTTCGCACGAGTGAAATCTCTTACCTATGGCACGTTTCCCTTGACTTAACGACGTGTTTGCTGATTGTTTTACAAATTCTGCCATTCTTGACGAAGGGAGGGAGCTTTCGGGTGTGTTTAGTAATAGAACTCACTAAAAATAAATTACATTATCCCCGGTATATTCCTGCGTCTACCGTTCACTGTATACTCTATTATAAGCACAAACACTACACTATTCAATCATGAAATGCATTTTCCCAATTTCTTCTGTTGAAGCAGGGTTTCAACGTTATTTTCTCACTACTGATTTTATTACACAGTTAATTAGTGATTGTGATCGGCGAACGTGATTCTGGTAAGGGCAGTTTAGTGTGTTATAGAAATTTGGTGAATTTCCAGATTCCATTGAGAGCGCTATGAACGAGAGGCATCGCGCACTGCAGGGCGCTGAGCGTCATGCTACCCACGGCAATCGCCGACTGGTCGCCGCTAGGTCGATGGCTTTAAGATGGCGTCCGCGATTCACAAGAGCTGCTAACGTATCAAGGGCCGTAGAGTCCCTGGATATAGAGAGTAACACAGTCTGAACGGTCGCCACCCTTTAATATCATTTCACCCGATATCCCCGCCAGTCAGCAGTTGTTGCAACTCTTTTTTTAAACACATCTCGTAGCCTTTTTTGGGCACTGAGGGCATACATTTGGAGTAATCCTCTGTTACATTTTGTCGTTTGTCTCGTAACGGCGCAGACAGTCAGTACCTTTCATCCCTTCTGCGCCGCGCCGTTAGTAACCGAGATTCCCACACGGTCACCCATCCGGGAATCCGTGGTGTCTCGAGTTGCTTAACTTCCGTAACTTGACAGAGCGTAGTCCGTGAAGCATTCAGGAGAGTTTCGAGTATGTTATCATTGGTTTTTGATAGATTGGTGAGTCCTAACTCACCCATGATATCGCGCAGTTCTATTGGGTATACGATGGGGGTTATCGGCGGGGAAAAAAGCATGCGCCACTCCCTACATCTAGGGATTCCATCGCGCTTGCCAGGAAGAACCGCGGGCGAGGTTTGCTGCTTTCGCAGAATGCAGAGATCTAGTAGATTTATTCCGTGAGGCGGAGAAAACAAACGCTCATCGCACGAGTCGGCGCTGACTCGGCCGGACAAAGTTTTGCTATGAGAACCACACAATCAATAGAGCGTGTTTCAAAAGGTCCTTCCCCCCCCTCCCCGATGCGTTCACAACATTTGATTAATTGTAACTACCATTTGCATTTGTTAACCAATATCAGCTTTAGAATGGTGTGTATTTCGGTTTCGCATTTTGACTGAGCTTGCGATTAGATTCTGATGGAAATTTAATTTGCAAAACGCAGCAACACTAAATAGATTTTCTTAAATTTATTCCCCTTGGTGGCTCTCTTAATTTTGTTTGGCTGGTTTGGGACAAAAATTACAATAATTTTAAAATAATTCTTGCGTGACAGTTTCTTTAAATTTTTTGGATTTGTTTGCAACCCTTTTACGTAAACTCGCAATTAGCATAGAGGGTACTTTAATAAAACATTTTTGACAAACTATTCGAGATCTATGATATACGATCGATATTATATCTTTATATAATATCTATTGTATAAACAGAATAGAAATAGAATCACATAATTGAAAGGTAACAGATTGCTGTCAATTCACGAAAATTCGTAAGACATCTGAGAAGTTCCAATCAGTAGATCCAATCTTTTTTACATATGCTGTTGGATTCCGAGAACGGAATATGCCTAAACGACTTCGATAACATCAGAGGAACTAAATGGGATTCCTCCATGGGACGTGGCAATCAGTGGACACAATCGCAAACAGCTCAAAATTTCAAGAGTTTCCCCTTCAGGGTCTCTTAAAGTCGTTTCGCTGTTCCCTACATGAACGCGTACCCCAATTTGAGAACTTATTACATTTAATAAAGGAACTACTAATCATTACATTCATATTGTGTTCTACTAATCATTATTATGAATAATAGATATGGAAGTCTGATTTCATTCCGTCATTTTTTGACGGGTTACCCTTAACCTTCGGGAAATCACCCGATTTAGTGTCACATGCGCGGTCGCGGGGCGGTCTTCTTGCTGCCGACGAACATCCTTTCCTTTTCAGAATATCACAGCTTCTCTTGACCGTCAATCGTGGGGAATTTATTAAATAACATTAAGTGGGCATTGTAGTAGATTAAACATTTATGGAAACAATTTTATTCTCTAGAAAATAAATTTCTGTAGAAGATAATATGCAAAGTCAGTCATCTACTTTGGCTTCACAAAACACTGACGACAATTACAAACAATATAATAATGACATAATAAAAGTCTAAATTGAAATCTAATGAAGTTGGAAGGTAAAATCTAATAATTAAAATAATAATGTAAAAAGTGGGTGAGAGATGTGTATGTAGCTAAATATATTCTAATAAAACTTCAATAGAAACTATTGAATCTAAATTTCTAAAATCCTGTAATGTCAACCACAAATTACACGTAATGAATAACCAGTTGATTTAGTTTACACTATAATTAGCATAAGAGAATAATTATGACATTTCTATTACAAGAATATATGAAAAATATACTTAATTGTTCATCACACTCGTGAAAAAACAAGTGAAACAGGCGCGATCGCGTGGCGGTGTTTTATGTCGCGTAGGGCAAAGACTGATGACGTTGATCACTTTTGCGAATTTGGCGCAAATGTGAGTGGATCTTGGAGAAGACCTTACTTTGTGTCTCAATAGTTAACTAGAGAATACCTGGCTTCCCGCTATGCAGAGTTCAAACATCAAGTCACAGCGCCGTTTTATTTTCAAAGGCGGCATTTATACCGCCCGCGCGATCGCTCGAAGTTTAATAGTATAAATTGTACCCTTAATACAGCTTCCAACCCACAAAACAATTTCCTTGGGTTGGATTTGAAAGTCAGCGTGTGGGCTCCGCGATCACTAGTCTTATCCGTTTCAGCATCAGAGCTGATTAGGAGTCCAACCTTCCCGGCACATTAAAACTAAAGTTGAACTTTTGCAATTGTCAATATGTCAGAGATTTCGGAGAAAATTGGACCATACAATATTATTTTGCTCCACACGACGAATAACATAACATTAGAGCTTTTTCGATGTTACTATTTTACTCAAAATAATATTTTCAAGAAATATGCCTACCATTACTTGAAAATTTAATTATGAAAGCGATTTATTAAGAAAAAATTCTATCATCAATTCCGTAGTTATGGGAGTATGAAAAAATTAACCTCCTTCTTCGTCCTTGCGGGGGATTTTTACAGCTTCGCGCCGGGTAACCAACAACACTATTCCCTCATAATCCCTCACACTAGACTCTGACACACTTTCGGACTCCTCGATCTGTGGTCAGTAGACTCACAAGGCCTTCCGCGACAACACACATACATGAAAGACAAGGGACGAACAACCACAACCGCAGTGGGACTCGGACATTTCCGGCCGAGGCGCTGAATTGGTACATGCTCTATCAACCTCGGCCCTCCAGGACGGCGAAAAACTGAACTATTACAATTTTGGAAATTTCAGAGGTTTTCCTGAAAAAGATCTCCAACCTATTATAGCGTACATTACTATATTGGAGCAAATAATTTAAAGAAAAAATTGACGCAATTTTTTTGAAAATTTGGAAAATAGTCTGGGCGCTCTACGAAAACTACCTTGAAATTTAAAAAAAAATATTTCAAACTCGAGGGCTGTAAAAAACAGTCAGATCGGTTGGGAAATAACCATTTTGGTAAAAAAAACGACTGTGCACAGTTTAAGTGCTATTGTTTTTCCCAGATAGACGGAGGTTCATGCAGACTTGAGAAAAAATACTGTTTTCAGTATAAAGGATGCACAGAAGTGTATTTCGACTACTTTACGTATCAGAAAAAGTAATTTAATTGTACAAGGGCAAGAAAACTATCTTTTTTGTATTAGGGACCTACAATGTGTTTATGTTAACTTTTTCAGTTCTACGAGTAGTATACGAGAAAGTAAAAAATGCACCACAGTACCTAGGTATATAAACTCTTGATCTTGAAATTTTGACTAGTTATTTTAAAAATATCTAATTTGAAATATACTTTTCATCACTTTTTACAGTGCAATGATATCTTTGGAACCCCCTATTTACTGTGAAAGATTAATTTTCTTTTCTATACCGGTCAACTTCTCTTAGTTTAATATATCTAAAAGTGAAAATTGTCTTTATTCAGTTGATCTCATACTATGGTAACAACTTGACTCTTATGTAAAGTCAGTCATTTTGAAAATCAAAAAACTCAGTAAGTCTAAAAAATGGGACTCGTGCAAAATTGAGGTATATTTTTTGTATATGTTTAAAAGAGACATACCTAGGTCACTTGTCGTTTATTTTTGAATCAACGGTTTTCTTTTCCACAGCATGTACTACAATAGTAATTTGGTCCCTATATAAAATTCTTAAATTCATGATATTGGTAAATCATTTTAGTCATTCAAAATAACGGATTCTAGTTAATCACTGCCACTTTCATGAAATAACGTGCAAACGACAAGTGATACATGAGCAATGATATTACGGACAACACTACTAAACCTATTGAATTAAATGGCACATGTCCTAGAACTACAAAACATAAAGTAAAACTGTGACTGGAACGATGTGCATTCGCTCGACAACCTCCTCCTCCGATGGACATGCACGCAATGGATTAATTTTACCAACGTTGAAATATGGCGTCCTGTTATTCGTTGCGTGTTACCACACCCAAAAGCGATGCGAGGTGGCCACCATAGTTTCAAGTCTATGATTTAATGTCTGCCGTGACGGCACGTCACAAACTTGACATATGGCACATGCTGGCAATTAATGAAACTCTTTCGACCATAGATGGACGACCATATGGCCCGTGTCGATTGCTGGACATCGGCCATGTTGTGTCATTTGACAAGAAACGCGACAAAAGCACCGCCATTAATCAGTTCCAAACAGAAACGAATTCACGAATCAATATCGCAGGAGATATAAACGCAAATACACAGGCTTTGTATTATCAGTTATTAAATGGCATACAGTAATTACGTTTTCAATGTTACACGACTATCAGAAATTGGAAGACTAGTGAAAAATAAAATGATTGTAATGAAATTATTTCAAGTTCGGTAAATGTATTTAACAGAGAATGAAAGAGTATTCCACTTATCGCAAAAAACGCAAGAAGAATGTAATTCATACGAGTTGCAAGTTGGACTGAAAACTCGATCATGCATCTCATCACGCCCGTATACTTATTCATGATGAAATACGGACTCGCGACGTACTTTAACGAGGCACTGAGGCTAAACATTTGTATTTGGTACTCATCTGAGGACAAAAAACAATCATTTTGTATTTTTTCTGACTGGAGCATGAATTTTAATAAAATTGTTGCGTACCCGTTACTCCAGGGAATAAATTAATACTTCCATAGATGACGAGGGTGACACAAAAGCGAATAATACTAAAAAACTCTTTATCCATCTAGTATTAAGCAGAAAATTCAACAATTGTTACGCAAATATGCAAATGAAAGACTTTTGACGATGGTTTTTAAGTCAAATTGAGCGAAAATGAGAGGAAGGAAACTTTTCTAAGGAATATTCATGACAGTATGTGGGCGAGCAATCGTACAGAAAACAACTATCTCTCCAACCAAAACGCATTCGGCGTGGAAGAGTCTGAGATAACTCAGGAAGAAGTGTCAGCAAGAAGTAAATATTTGGCTTAAAACTCCTGGAGATGTAACTAATCCTAAATGAATGCCTTCTCTTTTTATCTCCTAACTACCCTAAGATGCTAAAAAGTTTTCACGCATATAAAACAAGTTAATGTTCCTCAAGAGTTTTTAAAACTCTTCATTAACAGTGACACATGGCGTCATTAGTGTCCTCCGGAGCGTGGGTTTCTACACCCGCGCACAATTTTTTCTTACAAACTTCTAATTATCATGGGGATTAAAAAAGACGTTAATCGTTGTAGCAGCTCCCCCCACGGGCGAGATTAAAAAAGTGCCTCCTCCTTCGGTGCCGAACGAGAGTCGTTTTCTTGTGGGGCCACCCAAAACGTCCGGTGCACGGCTCATGAATAATTATTATTTCACGAAAGGGAAATAAAAGGAACCACTTCACATCGAGCATAACTTTCTTCAACGGAAGGCAGACGCAATAAAATATTCTTGTGACTCAATGCCTAACAAAGGGAGTTCTTGAAACATCGATAATTTGATGCTCGGCGCTGCTTGACTGCAAGCAATAATTTGACGTGCAGGCACAATTTTGCTCGTTTTATTTGGGTAATGACTTAGCAGGATGTCATCTGAAAGACTGCAGACAGTTTTCTACCGTGGAATACATTATTTTCAAGGATGTTTCAAAATATACTTTCATTTGTGAGCTACAAAAATAACCTTCTTTACTACTTTTCAGTGACCGCTGCAAACTATGAATCCTTCGGTCATGCCAGAAGTAACTATAATTTTTTCGAACTCGGAAGAAATCCAAAAACAATAAATTTTTAATTTTGACTGAAAAATGTAAATATTTGATTGTGAGATTTCACTTGGTCTCATAGCAATGACCGAATGAATTCTCGTACTTGGCGCATCACTTATTACAACACAGCTGAAGACATGCAACAGCAAGTCTCCAAGGAAGAAGCAGCCTGCCATTAAATATTTGCTATTACATGTTGAGTTATGGAATAGCAACTTTTCCCATTTTCTTGCTATGTACAAAATCCCTGTTTCTTGGTGTATATGGCTGGTTTTGTTTAAATACTTAATGTTATTCAGTCTTACACAATAATATTTTATTTGTTCTTGAGCAGTATGGGTGCTATTTTTTGGAATAACATTTTATGCAGTTTTGTTCAGCCATTTTTTCCCGCTACACGCCACTATTTATTAATAACAAATGTTCGAAGAGGTGGGACTCATAACGCATCAATTAATGATGGTCAATATTTAGGCAAGTTTGAAATGTAAATTAATCATTGAAAGAAGTGGTGGTTTCAAACAAGTTTGCGAAAATTATTCTCACTGTGTTAAAAATAGAAAGATAAGGTCCAGGGCGCAGTGCAATACACAATTCGAATAGATATACAACAGAAGGTAAGGGCCATAGATTACTATTGAACCAAACAATATTTTTTAAGTTCAACACCTGAATTTCCAACTACATTTTTGAGCAATGTTTTGAGCTAAATTTATCTACTTTCTAACATAACACAATACATGCATTTATTCTACTTTTCTAAAAAATAAACGAAATGAACACGAATACCGAATGCTGTAGTATAAAAGTTTCTTAGTTCGCGAACGTTTCGAAACTTTATTGTTCCCTCACCTAGAGGTCTTTTCGTGCAGGTGGCCCTGATGCTATGTGTTGGATGAGTGGTATTGTGCTCTTTAATATTCAACTTTAACAAGCCCTGGTGAGGGAGCAATAAAGAAACGAAACGTTAGCAAACTAAGAAGCTTTTTATTGAATGACCAAAAAACCATCAAACATTTCAAGTATTAATAATGTGGTCGTGAATTCAAGAGCTATTCTGTAGTAAATGTTGCTTCGTTTGTCTTTTGCTGACGCTTCGCGGATCAAAATATCACCATTCATTTTTATGATGGAGAGAATTTTCACTGCCAGTTAAACTTGTCTGCACTCATGGCACTGCTTTAAAATAAGGAAAGAAAGTACGTACTCTTGAGAGAAATAAGAAGTGAGAAATAACATTTCATTAATATTATTTCGAGCAATACAATTTCTGACCATTAAAATATCCTACCATATATCTTTAAACATTTATTCAATGTAACTGTGTTCAGTATTTTTTCATAAACATTCTACAGCGTATAACCAATCGAATCAGAGTAAATATTGCTCGTATTTCTGCTTTTGTAAGATTTGTTGCCGAAGATAAATTTCGCATCCTTGGAAATACGAAGCTTGCGTATCTGGCCCCGAAACAGTGAATCTGGCATCGGATGAGAATAATGTAATACGCAAACGAATTTCGATATGGAAATTGGCTAATTTGTTTCTAAATGAAATAATATATTAATATTTGTATGTAAATGCTCTCGCAGTTTAGAACTGTTTCCAATTACAGCGTGAGTCCAATGCCATTTTCGTGACCCCGCAGTTCAGAACCGTTCTCCTCCAGCGCCGCCTGCAAAGATTTCTGCCCTTTCTTGTTTATGCAAGTGGAAACGGCCGTGATGCATGGCATCCTTTGCCCTGAGTACGTTGTCAATCGATGATTCAGTACAGTGGACGACTATAAGCCATGTCTTCCTTAAGGGAAATGGAGACCTTCGCCATTTCGGACACTATGATATAAACAACGGGGGACAACGGCCAGGCTTCGTTCTATTGCTGGCACGCTGGACATCGACCAGTAAATCAGAGGATGCGGCGGTCTCAGGCGCTTCCTGTCGGGGATGGCGCTGCTGCCCGCGGCCGCCCCGCCGCCGCCCTCGCCGCCGCCCTCGCCGCCGCCCTCGCCGCCGCCCTCGCCGCCGCCCTCGCCGCCGCCCTCACCCTGCTCGCGGCCCAGCGCCTGCACCCACGCCGGCTCCCACCCCCTGCGCACCCAGAACCAGTCAGGAGCCATGTGCTGTCGCCACGGACGGTTGTGGCGTGTTGTAGTTCGCGCCTTCTAGAAACACTGCCGTCAAGGTAGTTGAAGGCAAATGGTTTCCATTAACTCGAGAGACGTGTTGAGTAGTATGTGCGTGAAGTTGGAAATACAGTCGAATAAAATAAAAGTATGTACATAAGTTAATGTTAATTCGTATTCATAATTTTTAATATAAGCGTATTTTTGCAATGTGATTTTGTGCAGTAACGTTTATTTTCGCAGAGTTACTTTTCAGAACGTTCTGCGAAAGATGTGTATTAGCATGTGATCCGTGTTATGCAGAATACGCGTTCCAGAGAAGATGGCCGTTTACCACTGAATAATTCAAACACTAGAGCGCAGATCCGGTGGCACTGCGTCCGTCGCGATCTGGCGAACAGAGCCGACCTTCTACGCGGTCAGAATGAAACCAAACGAACCAAATCAAGTTTGGCGAAGCTGAGTCATTCAACACGAACGTTGCCAAACTTGTTTCGATAGTTTATGAACGAAAAGACCTCTGTAAAACCTACGATTAATACCTTCGAAATTATGGCAGGAAATTACAGAAGAAAGTGATGAAAGTGGTCGCTGATGTTTTGTGCGAAACGTGAACCTAACCTCAGTAATGCTTTAGGGCTGTAAATTGTCTTTTCAAACATATCTCGTGTTCTATCTGACATACATGTCATGTTACACATAGCTTCCAGCGAGCAGTTTTTATATTCCACTTCATTTGTATTTCAGATATACAAAATTATTTCAAGATGAAACCTGGAGAGATAGTTCAAGACAACTGTCACATTAGTGTCTCTGAGTGGGAGGTCCTATCCTGGGTTCGATTCCCGACAGTGATGCATTTTCGAAACTAGCTAGACAGCTAGGTTTAATTCGACCGCTGTTTGGAGAAGCATTTTAGCGACCGGCTGCTCTATTGGGTATTTTTCCATTCTTTATCAATACCTTTGCATATGGGCAACAGTACCTTTGCATATGGGCACGCGATCTTTTCTTCCTTATTCTTGTTTTCTTCTTTTCCTTTACACACACGCTCTTACATAGACTTAAATACGATCCACGACGGGAGAACAGTCGGAAGCTTAGAGCATGTCCGACTGGGGCAATGCTCCGCTGGTGAAGCTATGTGGAAGTGGGGAACCCTCGCAAGGCGATGTGTAGGACGTCGTCGGACCTCGTACTCCTGCGGGGAACAAAGCCACCCCTCCTGAGATAACATCCACTAGATGGAGCAATGTCCATAGCAGTTCACATGCTCAGGAAAACAAAATAATGAAATCAAATTAAATAACAATGTCATCTGTCCAGCGATCACAATTCAACCGAATCCAGTTCAGCTAACCCAAATTTGGAATATTTTGAATACCCCCTTTCCTCTGTAACGCTCCTATAACGTGATCTTGAATCCCTTTAAATAATTACGTAACACTCCGACATTTACAACACTCCTTTATTTACAATAACTAAAAATAAATGATATAACAGTAAAACAATTTAATAAAATTATTCGTGTTATACACGCGCACCTAATAATAAGATTGTAGACAATGTTTTAGAAAAGGAAGGAGGCATAGGCGAGAAAATTTCTGAGAACTAGCCGTGCAGTGACCGTCGTCGTTGATGACATAAGGGCCAGAGACAACTGCACCAATTTAATTGGTTTCTAGAATTATTTTAGGGTTAGTCCACGGTAAATGGCCATAAGAGAGAGAGAGAGAGAGAGAGAGAGAGAGAGCGAGAGAGCGAGAGAGCGAGAGAGAGCGAGAGAGAGCGAGAGAGAGCGAGAGAGAGCGAGAGAGAGCGAGAGAGAGCGAGAGAGAGCGAGAGAGAGCGAGAGAGAGCGAGAGAGAGCGAGAGAGAGCGAGAGAGAGCGAGAGAGAGCGAGAGAGAGCGAGAGAGAGCGAGAGAGAGCGAGAGAGAGCGAGAGAGAGCGAGAGAGAGCGAGAGAGAGCGAGAGCGAGCGAGAGAGAGCGAGAGAGAGCGAGCGAGAGAGAGCGAGAGAGCGAGCGAGAGAGAGCGAGAGCGAGCGAGAGAGAGAGAGAGAGAGCGAGAGAGAGAGAGCGAGCGAGAGAGAGCGAGCGAGCGAGAGAGAGCGAGCGAGCGAGAGAGAGCGAGCGAGCGAGAGAGAGAGAGCGAGCGAGAGAGAGAGCGAGAGAGAGAGAGCGAGAGAGAGAGCGAGAGAGAGAGAGAGAGAGATATTTTTTTTTGCCAATTCACAGTTTCATAAAAAACCGCCAGAATGCTCTGCCGCGTGCTTTGTGTTGAACTTTCGTTCTCCTCAGTTGTTCATTTAGAGCTTAACAAGGCAAGAGAGCCGACTATGTGGATTGTAATCGGTGTGAGAAATTTTTAAAATAACCAAAAAGAGTACGGTTGTTTTTGTCTCCTTTTGGATCATTGTGTAAATTATTTGTCTGCGTCTCTTTGTGTATTTTATTACGCATTGTGTTTAGTATATCAAAACGGTAAAATGTACATTCATGAACGAGAGTTTGATTTTATGATTGAGGATCTGGATTTATTTTCAACTCCTTGATTATTACGTGTGCGTTCTGAGGTATATGGCTAAGATACTTATCTGTATGTTTGATATTTATTAGTAGTTTAGACGAAATGATAATCTATGTTTGTTTGATTTTAGGTGCCGAATAAATACGTTAAAACGATATGTATATACGTTTACGTACGTATAAATACAAATCGAACCTTGTTAAATGTACTGTCGTTGCCGTTAAAGATGGGACGTGATCGTTCGGAAAGCCTTCACGACCTTCGGTATGCCAAGGCAGACTCTTGAAAGGAGAGTAAAAACAAACAACGTCAAGAAAGAAGGCATGAGACCATCGTCTGTTCTTGGACACGAAAATGAACTTCTAGTCAAGCACATCAAAACAATGCAAGCAAGATGTTGTCCATTAACAGTGTTTGATCTGAGGACTCTTACATACATATTTGCTGATCAGTGGCGCATTCATCATAGATTCATCGCGATGAAAACAAGCCAGATATGATCAGGTAACATTGTGTTTTTTTAAAATTCTTTTATAGTAAATGCAATTGTGATTTTTACATAAATAATTTAATACATAAAATAAAAATTATTTACATGTCTATTTGACCTAATCGCACTAGATTTCGACAACTTGCTTTGATATCATTTTCAAATAATAGGGCTTATGTTTAGAAGATGTCTTGTTAGAAAATATCCATTGAGCATCTGTTATGTTGCAGAGAACAATGTTCTTTGACAAAATTATCAACGTTTGGCACATAATCACTTCATCAATTTCTTCTCAAATTTCTTGCAGAAATTTTCTGATGTTGTCCGTTTTGTGGAATCATAATTCTAACGTCTTCTACAGGATATCTATTATTGGTGCTACAACTGCACACACATTCTCGCATTATTTCTAACTGCAACGCTATATTGTAATTGAACTACATGAACCTGCGAAAGTGTTTCCAATCAGCAAATATATTTTCTTCTCGCTGAAATTGGAACTAAGGTCCATGGACTTACCTCGACATGTGCTCTACCTCCACACCAACAATCGACGACTTTTGCCGACGCTTAAAAATCAAATGGTGTCTTCATTATGGATAACTTAGGCCAATTTCGGAAATTCAGAGAGTTCAACGGAAATGAGATGGGCCCAATTTTTTTTGTTTTCTCTGTTCTATCCTTAAAAAGTGGACAGTTTTTGAGAATTTTAAAAAAAAACCTATTGCATTAATTTGAAGCAGAAATTTAGTGAAAACTTCTCATTTAAAAAAAATTGTACAAGAGTTTTTTGAAGATATCATTTTTTATAACAGACATTTTTAACACAAAAATCTGGTCTTCAATATTGTTCTCTTGCAATTTTCATTTTATGCAATTTTCAATAATACAGAGTTCTCTGGAAATGGAATCAGCACCATTTTTTTCCGTCCTGTGGTACATGCAAGGACAAAATTTACAGAAAAATGTGGAACCTTTTTTTAGAAAAAGTATTTAAAAATTGCCTATATTTCACGCAAAATTGCGCCAAAATTACTTACGTTTTCGAAAAATTGTACGTGACCTTATTTAAAATTATCCTCCGAACAACATATTTCATTAAAAAAATCTGGCTTTAATATTGTAATTGTAGGAAGGCCCCAAAAATGTTTTTAAACTTTTGTCATTAAAAAAATAGATGTTTCTTTAAAAATAAGACCTACACTATTCTCTTAAGCGTCCTTTACACTATCTAAAGGCAGTCTAATCCAAAAATTTGGAGCCTTTTTTAATAAATAAATTGATAATGTTGTTGCTTCACGCAAAGTTCCCGTAAATTCAAAATATCGTTTTCAAATTCGCAATTCAAGGACCCACGAAACATAGATTCTGATCACTCGTGTTAGAGGAACTAATTAACTCCATACTATGTAGAAATCTACCGTTTCGTTATCAGGGCCCGGCAATAAGTGTTTTCTGTCGAAAAATCGCCTGTTTCCACCGGACGATTACAGTACTTTCTCTTTACTACTTACGCAGAAAGGCCAGAAAGTAAAACGTTTCGCGAAGTCCATGGTGTTTTAGCTCAGTTCTCCTGAAAAAAACCAAGTTCATTTGATACGGTTCTGCCGACTTTGATATTTAGCCGTGTACGACAGAAGGTCGGACGAAGTGCCTGCGTTATGATGAGTGCTTCCACTCTGACCGCACTCTAAGACAGATTCCATTCCAGTTTTTACGTCCGCCCTTGCCCGCTTTTTGGGATACCATCCGTACTCGACCAAAAGGAATCAGAGATTATGTGCTATTTCCGTATATGCAAATGCTTAAACAAAGACAAAGTATGGAAGCTATACGTTGAAGTTATACGTTGAAGCTATACGTTGTATTTCGGAGTTGTCAAAGTACTATCAAACAGTGAATTAATGGATGTTGCAAACGAGAACATTTCATATGTCGAGAGATATGTTGAAGCATAAGTGCATGGCATTGAAAATTCATTTTAACAGAAATAAATGTGTTTAGATATAATAATATTTTTAATTCACAATTATCGTTGAAAATGATCCTTTCTTGATGAAAATCTAGTAAAAATCATATTAATTTTTCTTGCGTTACTTTATGATAAATTCTGCAGAGGTTCAATTTCAGTCCTCACCATCCCTTTCAGTTCCCGCTCTAGCCTCGCATCAATCCCTTCCAAATCGCACTTACAGCACCCCCCTCAACCTCTGCTTCCATCAGTTTCAGTGCCTGCTACTGCCACCTCATCCTCTACAGTCCAAACACCCGCGCCTGTTCTTACGCACTCTTCCCAGTCCAGGGAACAGTTCACGTTCTGATCATTCTTGTCAGAGGTTCGGTTATTCGTAGTCAACTCTCGATTTAGGTTATAGAGAGCGTTGTAAATACAAGCTACGGGGGAATAATCGCTTCTCTATCGCGAATTCTTATAACACTAAGGTCTTTTTTACGTAAGGGTTTCCGTTTGTTGTTTTCCTACAACAATTATGTAGATGAAGATTTTTACCTTAATAAAATATGTTCCTTAAAAATAGATTTTGAATCAAGGTCATGTACAATTTTGTGAAAATTTGAATACTTTTCGCATAATTTTGCGTGACAGTTTGGGCGTGAATGCATGGGCTGCTTTAGCACCATTATTTTCTTTCAATTTTTTTCCACTCCAATTGTTCAATGAAGAAAAATTCTCTACCATCAATATGGTGATTTTGCAATGTCAATTTGTATCTATTTTTGAAAAAACAACAACAAAAACAACAGACAATTGCCGAAAATGCAACAATTGCATTAACTTCCTTTGCTACGTTGTACGCCGTCGTGTAATTTACCCCCATGGTCCCTCGCTTTGCTCCTTTGTACTATTTCTGTTTATTTATTTCTATATGTGTACCTGCATGTCAGTCCGTAACATCATGGATATGTAATGCTATTAATGACATCAAATCATTAATTTTACTCTTCTTCAGAATATTTTTTGTACAAATTGTGCAGTGTTGTATCCATGAAATCTAACATTGACACTAAGACCTTTTGTGCATTTAGTATATGCCCAGAACTCACAAGGGGGAGTCTCTTTTAGTAACTGAGTTTAGTAGAACTTTTATTTATTTTTAGAATTAATAGGGGTTACCAGTCTTTTTTGTCGCCGAAAGTTTGGTTGTTACTAAGGAAGAATAAAGTATCAAATATCTGTACAAATTGATCTGCCTTGACACGAAAGTGAAAGAAATCTTTTGCCATTGGAATGGCGTGAATTTTGTTTGCAATCGAGAACATTATTACATCTTGAATCTCGTGAGGTACCATGACAAGTAATTGTAGTTTCTTTTTTTAATTAAGCCTAAAATCTGCCACAAGGCAAACAGCTCTGCCCTGGTTAGAAATGTAAGTTCAATGCAATCATAATTCAAGGAAATACGTAGAACTACACACCAATCACGTGGGAAGCCTTGGGCACATACTCCATGCAACAGCCGATGGAATTATACCTTGCGCCATGTAGCGAGTGTTCTCCGAACTTCAGAGTTACCGACTTAAATAATCCACGTATCGCAAATTTGGAATACTTTGCATACTTCTTGTTAACACGTGATTAAATAATTACGTAACGTTGGCAAAAACACCTATATTTACAATAAGTTACAATAAATTATTCATCAGGAAAAATATTTATTTCTATTTTATTGTTTAATATTCAAATTTAAAATAGTTATTCATAATTAGTTGGCGATGCTGACTGCACCTAAGAATAATATTGAGGATAATTTATGAGCGAAGGAATGACTCGTTGGAAAAGACATTTCCTACAACAAGCTGTGCACACGGCGTCGTGGTTGAAGCATGCGAAAGTCTTCTGTACACATTTAATTGGATTCTAGATCAGTTTTGATTATTTTCTGAATCTAACAGTTTCAAACCAATATATGGTTTCTGAAAAAATATTTCTATTTATTGTAATAATTTATTTGTAACTTCTTAATTTATTTATATTTTTACTTTCTCGCATACGGAGTAATATACGTAGTATAGAGAAAGTGATGGAATTCTGCGGAAAATCGATTTCGAGATTTCAACGGAAATACGTTTTGGGGTCCCCTGGCACCGAAAAAGTGTTTTTTTAAATGTCCGTCCGTCTGTCAGTCTGGGAACCCTAAGCGTCTAAACCATACGTAGGATTTTTTCCAAAATTGATATTTCCGGTCAATTAGGATCGACTCGAGACGCTGCGGTTTTGAAACACATTCTTTAAAATTTGGGGGTACTTTACATGAAGCCCCCAGACAAATTTTCAAAATGTGCTCCAAACTTTTCTTTAAATTTCTTTAAAGAATGGAGTAAAATACACTTATAAAGACGACATAGGTCCGTTTTTCTCTGTTAACTCTGTATTTTCCTTCAAGTAAAATATTTTATTCGAATTTAGTTCTTTCATTAAGCTCGTGTACATTCTTTTTTTAATAATGAATCGTTTTCGCGTAACTTTGCATGCAATATGTGCAATTTTAAAACAAGATTTTTTTAAAAACGGCTTCAATTTTTTTCCCCTTTGGGTATGGATAGTACTAAGTACTCTAGGTGACATACACACCATATTGTTATTTGTTGTTTTTTGAAAAATTACAAAAATTTAATTTTTTTACTTCTTTCTCCCGTCAATATTTACATTAGCGGCGATTTGTTCAGATCATTATATTGATGAGTTCATGTGCTATAAATAATATCATATATAGTTCCTCGAAAACAACATTTCTGTGAAAACAAGCTCAAAATTCTGCATTTTCAGAAACGACCAAACGCCATTTTCACAAAAACGGCTCCATATGTTTTATTCAAAACTTTCCATTGTATAGTAATAATTGTACTGTTTAATATGACATAAATTTCATTTTGTGGAATTCTTTTGTTTTTCAAAAATTACACAAATGAAATTGTTTGAATTTTTCTCACAGCCGTTCTCATAGCCGTTAATATGCACGTTTCCAGCGATAGGTATAGATTATAGCACTTGAGAGTAAAAGTGCTTCAAATGTTTTCTAATGAAGTGTTTCGAAAATACAAAAGATTTCTATGAAAAAGAGATTCGTATTTCGCATTTACAGAAAGGCTTAAACGTATGTCCATATAGGACAAGGTTTTACTCTTCTTTAATAGATTTAAAGTAATATATCGAATCGACCATTCGGAAATCGAAAAATAGTGGAAACTTCACAAAATGTATTTTGGACTTCGATAGATGGCTTTTGGCAAGAGGATAGGGCAAGACCGTAAAGCTAGCCCACACCGAGGAAATACCAAAATTTATTTGGAATGAGAAAGTCTGTGCCATTCTGTAGAAACACTAGTTTAAATTTAATTTGTTGATTTTTATAAGTTTTAAAATAACATTTTCTAAAAACGTATTTCAGCAAATGTTGAAAAATTAAAAAAATAACAATTAGCATTACGTAACATTAAACTAACGCCCCCTACTCCAAAGTAACGCTGCCTCAGATCCCCTTTTTTCTTCCTTAGCATTTCGTAATTTACGGATAACCCGTTAGTACAGCATTTAAATCTGTGCGGTCATAAGAACGTACTACATCTAGTATTCTCATGTCAAATGTGAAAATTTAATCTTGTATCAATTTTATCCTTTTCCATGTCTGCCCATCCAATTCAATTAATTAAAACTAGTCACTATGACGCAAGTACTGGATGTTAGAAATGGCGTTTGATACTCCATTACAATCCAGTCATAAATTGGATTTCCTTCAGAAATGTTTAACATCATAACAACTCTGAGAAATGCATTCTAGTGATGTAGATATCTCATGAATAAATTGGATTGGTGTATGTCACTCCTGCTTGTCTTCAGCCGTAAATACAGACGACAAGAAATGAAAGAACCTCAATATATGGTTCATTTATTTAACCAAACTGCAACCCAAAAAGAACAATTGAAAACAAAAAGAAAATCATCTCAACTTCTGAACATGCGAATTTCTGTTGGTCATCAACGGACTTGGAAAACGTACGCTACTCTTAGTCACATTCGAGCAAAACATGGACTATGCAGCAGATACTTATTCAAATGAAATGCAGCTGATTCTGTTGAATGCAATTGTGCTGTCTCTCTCGAGTCCATCTCCCATCTAGTCAGTATATGCTAACTACGTGCCTACAACAGAAACTGGAGTGATAACGCGAGACCGGAATTGGAAACTCTAGCATGGATTAACTATTAAGGCTTCAACATTTATTTTTTCTTTCTTTGCTTTCGCACAGTTCCTTGTAGTTTTTAATTATTGTAAGTAATAATAATTAGAATTTAAGCAATGACAAGGATCGAACTTACGCTATATAAGTAAATAATTGGGGGTTATCGATTCCATGTCGGAGGGCCCGATTTTGCATTTCAAACCGTATGCAGGAGCAGATTTAGATAATATTTCCTATGGGGAATTCATTTTTCAGATCAAAATTCCCATCCCCATAGAAATGTTCCAAAATCTTAGGAAGTTCCAAAATCAAGGAAATAGCAATTGGAGGTTCCAAGGTTGGAGTCCCGACGGTGGCGATTTTTGGCAATAGTTAGATTTAGCTAGGTCGAACTTAGACTCTATCTGAGTTTTAAAGTTCTGATTGGTAGTTTTCCAGCTGCTTTGATTGGTAGATTTCCGTAGTTTCTCCGAGGATCACCAGGCGGATGCCGAAAGAGTACCATAACATATGAGCTACAGAGAACGCGACCATTCCTTCCTCATCCTCACTCCTTACTTATACATACACTTACATGCTAGTTCGTGTAAATGTATGTATACTTTTTTATAAATAACAAACACATTTCGGGAGCTTAGATCTTGTCCGGGCTAAGGCGGTGCGCTGCTGGTGAGAGATTCCTGGATGGTGAATCCCTCGCAAGACGACATGTAGGTTGGCGCCGGATCTTGCCATACAGCGGGGAGAAAACAACACCGACACTCACTCAACCATAGCTGTTGACGCGCTTAGGAACACGAAATAATCAATCAATCAAGCTTGTGCCATTGGAGGTTGATCACGTCTGTCAGCGCACCTCGGACGTCTCGTATTACGAGAGCGGTGGCGCGCGCCGCCTTCATACGTTTTCTGGCGGGCGTCGGAAGCGCGCCGGGGCCGGGCGGGTCGGCGCGGCGCGGCAAGGCAGCAGCGGGCGCTGCCCTGTGGACCCGCTGCCCGTCGCCCGCTCTGGTTAATCTCGTCCGCCCCGGACGTATTAGACGGCGGCAACATGCGCGCGCGCCGCCGCCCTGTCCTGCCCCGCCCCCGCCCCGCCCCCGCCCCGCCCCCGCCCCGCCCCCGCCCCGCCCCCGCCCCGCCCCCGCCCCACCCGCGCTCCCACCCGCCCCCTCCCCACCGCCGGCGACCGGCCGAGGGACTCGCTTTATGACCGGCGCACCCGCCCCGCTATATTCTCTATATTTCTATAAATACATGCAAAGCATTGAATTCGGCCGTGCTGGGCGAAGAGCAGGGTGGACGTGGTAATGATGCAATATTCATGTGTGTTACCCTTCCCGGCGCCGCCGCCACCGCCGCCAACACCGCCCCCGCGCACTCCCGTGGTCCGTTTGTTAGGCGCTGATGTACGGTAGATGTGAAGTTAATTGAGTCGCATGTATATTATAGTGCTCAATCGGCCACTCGTAAATCACCGATATAATGCGGTTCTACATTATACACGAGATACAGGGATGAATTTATTGCAATGTCTTTCTCTCCCTCTCTGTCGGCCGGCTGGCGGTCCCTCTCTCCCGCCGCGCCGAGGGCAGGCGCGCGGGAGCAGCCGCCCCGCTCCGTCCCTCCCCGCCTCGCCCCACCCCGTCCAGTCGTTGTCCCCGCTCCCGCCGCGCCGCGAAGCCGTCCCCGCACTCGCCCGTGCCGCTGGTCGTTTGATGGTGCCCGTGATAACAGCCCCGGAGCGCGTTCGCTGGTTATCGTGCATCGCAGGATGCGGGCTGTTAGTTTACTCCAGTAATCGACGCCAGCGTTTCCCCGAAGTAGTGGGAAAAATAAATTTTACGAAAAAAAACCTCTCCTTTGCTGAAGGCTGCACAGTGCTATTTATTTGTTCTCTGATAACTTCCCGACTGATTGTAGCCAACAATATTTCTCCTTGACCGCAGCTACGTTTTGGATTAGATTGTTCATGCGAAGAAATGATTTGTAAATTGTACTACAGGTGGTGTAAAAACAGCGCAGAGTAAACTTAACACGTGTTTTTGGTAAAAAGTGATGTGCCCAGAGAGTCTAATTCCTGTAACTGTAATTTCTTGTTCATTACATTAGTCAAATATCTTCAAATTCTATGGTTCATTTTATAAACAATTGCTCTTTGTAATATGTCTGCACTATCTACGAGGTGTTTTACGCGGGAAATGCGTAGGCTAAACCACAAGAAATAAAATTCCATGATCAAGGAATGAATTCATATCGAAATACCTTCATTGAATATAATCAAATGATTTATGTGTTTTAGGATGTAGTGGGGCAAAACGAAAACCAGAAGAAAATGTAGCACAAAATAATCAAACGCTATTAAAGTACATTTCTATATAACTGTATAGTGATAATTTGTTATTGGACTGTGAAATCTATAAAATGTTACTTAGTTATTTCATTAATTGTTTCTATTATTTAAAATGTCTCTATGATGATGATAATGATAACTGTTATTATTAGTGGTATTATTATTATTATTTAATGTTATCAACTCACAACTATCTATACAAACTCTTACTTTACATGTAAGGCAGTGTTTCTAAGCAATATACGCCCCTAAAAATATTTAATAATATTAATTTTAATATTATATTAAAATTTTACTTTATGAAAATACGTTTCCCCCCAACGTTTGTATTGAATAGGAATTATAATAACAAATCCATAATTTTATAAATTACTAAATACCTAATAAACAAACGTTCAATTGGAAATCAGAAACAGTCTTCTCATCTTTACTCCCTCGGAAACATGCACATTTTCCCTTCGCAATGATTTTTCAACGCGTTGTACAACGCCGATGCCACCTCTCGTATTTCGCGAAATTCTCTTTTATCGAGGCTCGCTACACTGCTAATGACTCGGAGGGATTTATGTCCCCATTTGTGTTTTTTACGAGCGTCGGTTCTCTACCGACGGCTCTGCACCTACCACTGAAAAAATGTAAGCCAAGATTTTCATCTCGTTTCACGCGCTCGGCGATTATTGAAACAACTTTTATATTTGTTTTTTTTAAAAAGAGTTTTCGACAAATTTGTGATAGGGCAAATGACGGATGCCGCGTTACACAATTGCCCTCAGCAATTGTATTGTGCCCGAACTTCACTGAATCACTCAAAAAAAGGTTTCTCTCGATGTGAGGAGGGTTCGTTACCGAAAAATATAGGAGGTCGGAGCCAGCAGTATTTCACTAGGCCGTTTGTTCGGACGCGTACTTTTCTGGTTATTGTTCCGCAGACAGATTAAGCTATTGGAAAGAATCACACCCAGAATTGGTTGCAATGAAAATTCCTGTTGTTCGTTTCAGAGGTTGGAAAAAGACGAAAGCGTACAGGGAATGGAAATAAAAATGAACCCTAGCTCTTGTCGATTTCTAATTGGTTGCTATTAAATCTCGAGTGCCTTGCGTTCAGTATATTTGCATTTCCAAGTAATGTTGTAATTTATAATATTGTGCAGATATCTTTAATAATGATGCACTAACGAAGAAAAGTCTGAAGGTGATTTTTTTAAAAATATATATACTTTTTACAATATACTCTTTTAAATGACACACATTTATGTTAATGAAACAAAATCGTTTGAATTGCCTTTCTTTTACATCAACACTTATTGAGAAATATTATTTCAGGTATACAGTAAATAATCCACACACTGTCATCTTTTAAAGCATCTCTCTCAATGCATCTCCACAAATTACATGTCATTTACTGTAAATCCCTTTTATGTCAATTATAGTGGCAGTAATAATAATTTAGTTACTAGGTTTCCCAGCAATTTACATTGCATCTGACATACTTTGGAATATTTTGACATTTAATAACCTGAGAATGGAAAGTGACTAGCCACTACGAAAGAACAGGTCCCCATTTATTTTTACCAGTCCAAGACTGGTAAAAATAAATGAAAGGAATGACATTAACTCATCAGAATGATGTTAGAGAACACAAATGAATCAGTAGAGACGTCAGCGTGATTACGATACCTAATAAAGAAGGTTAATCATTATTTCAAGCATTTTTTAGGCATTGACATAAGTATTGTTCACGTGTCATTTAAAATGCCAACTCTCGACATCTAGCTATTCATACGAAGAAGTTAGTTGCTTTTGATATTCTTTATTTTATCAATACAATGTCTGATCCATTTAAACGACGTTCATAGGGCAATTACTCTCCCGGAATCCAGTGTGGATTGTGTATTACTATTAGATCTGCACGAGGAAGGTCGTCAAAGATAAAAAAGTTTTAGATGCAAGAATACGTCGGATATGAATTTCACAAAAGATTCATATAAAAATCTCTGGTGAAAGAATTACCAATCCAAAAATTAGAACAAGAAAACAAATGGGAACACCTGAGGCAACCGCCACTAAAAGAAAAGTGAGAGAGACGAGGCAATCAGACTGATACAATTGGGAGACAAAGGAGGAGGCGGGGATCGCGGGACCGAAAAGAGATGACTACGGAGACAGGGTTGCGACAGGAAGGGGACAACACTCGCATCAGGGAGGAGACGGTAATGTGGTCGGGGGCGGAGATGGGATGAGGGATAAGGTCGGGGACGGGGAGTGGGTGGGGGACGACATCAGGGACGGGAAGAGGGTTGGGGAGGGGTCGGGGAACGGGGAAGTGGTCGGGGACAGCTACGGTGAAAGGGACGGGAAAGAGACAGGGGCGGCGAGGATTGAGACTAGGATATGGATGGCGAGAGGGCGGCACGTGGAAGTAAGAGGAACAGAATGGAGGCCGGGAGCAGGTTTGGGGATGGAGACGAGAACGAGGACGGAAACGGGACGTGGACGAGGTGACGACGGGGGAGGACTTTGGGCGAGGTCGGGGATTCGCAGGGGTACGGAGACAGGGACAGTACGAGGACTTGGAGAGTTTGGGGGACAGGTACGGTGCCGCGAATGAGGGCGGGATTTGTGGCAACGGCGGGGAGGCCAGCGGGGTGGCGGTGGGGACGGGGATGAGGGTGATAACGGGGACGAGCATGGAGGTGGAGTCGGGGCGGGGACAGCATCGGCGCGGGGCGGCCAGCGAGCCAGCGGCTATCGCTATCGCTATCCGAATGTTCCGTGATTTAATTAATGCGAACTGACCCTCGCTCGATATGGGGACTCCCGCCCCGCGCGCTCACCCGTCCCGTGCGGCTCCTGGTCCCCCATCCGCCGCCCCACCCAGCCCTCACCGCCGCCGCCACCGCGCGCTGCAGAATGGCGGTCGAGCTTTTTCCCCCGTTCGCTCCATAAATCACTGGGCTGGGATTGGATCAGTTGTTAATAGGACATGGTGATGGCTGCTACGATCGATATCTCATATTATGGAGGGCTTCTTTCGACGCGCGCCGCGGCGGGGACGGGCGTGGGCGAGGGGCAGTGGTGGGAGGGGGTGGCGTGGGAGGGGAGGGGTGGCGCGTGGGCGCGACGCGGCCGCCGCCCCCGCCAGCCGCTACTACTTGTTACGCAAACATCGGTCATAAAACAAAACGCGCACACCGGTTGCTGCGGGGGTGCCCGCCGCCGCAAGGGCGGCCTACCGGGAAGGTGGCGAAAAGAGCGCCGAGTCGGGTTCTAACTACCAGCGCTGCGCTTGGGGAGTATGTGGGACTTCCAAACCAATGCTGAGCATCAACTAGAAACCTCTGCTGGTGCGGAAGGCTTGTGGCTGAGTATTAGTACGCTTCTTTTCACTTTTTCGGATTCGTCATGGACTTCTCTGGAAACGTTGCAGGCACTGTAAGTGGTCCTCGTCACAATCAAACTGCTGAGTATTCGCTCAGTGAATGCTGAATACTCGTTTCTACTTTTAATAATGTCAAGAAAAGTGTAAGCACGTAATGTCGGGGCGATGGAAACCCAAGCTAAGCATTGCCACAAAAGATTTTATCATTAAAATGCATTATATCGCTCTACTTCGGCACCCTAAAACATCGAGTATGTTGAACCGGAAACTTAACTATCGAATTCAATTTTGTTTATAGCTTTGTAATAATAAAATATTCCTCAGAGTTTATTTTGACCTAATTGTTATAAACTAAAAAATATGAGAAATAGTACGATAAATAAGTGCCAAACTAAACAAAAAAGCAGATATATACATACCTCGCGAAATGCACAAATAATAACCATTGATAGCTCACATCTGGTGATAAATTTACGCATGTCGGACAAGTTTAAAAACTATTTAGTAATGTTTGCATTCATCTTTATTCATTTGTCACGCAGCGTCATTGCATAGATTTCCATATTAACACCATTTCATTGAGATAACGACATTATTTATGCAGTTTTGCAACGAATAATTTATTATTATTACTAATATTGTTATTTGTGTGTTTTGAGAAGGGTAGTAAGTTTCAACATGTTTCTTTTTCGCATGCGTAGTGAGAAAGTTATGAAATTTAAAAAGAAAGAAGTGTGTAAAACTGTGAGAAAAATTTCTAAATAAATGTTATTTTACAATTTTGAGAAATCCACCATTTTGGAGTCGCTTATGCTCGAAGACTATATGAAATTTCATAACAGATAATTTGAAGCTTTGGTGACCATAAATACATTAAATCACGCGATGTAACTGTATTGTATAAATATTGATAATGCAGGAAACGTTGGAAAAGAATTAGACATGTCTAATATTACACATTTAGAAGTCTTGGTCAAAATAACGCTGATGTCATGTGATTCTGAAAAGTGCTCTATCTTTAAACAGTGTCCGGAAAAATATCGGATAGATATTTGAGACAATCTTTTGGCAAATGTTTGAAAAATAGCACAATGGGTTTTGAAATTACGCCAAAATTACTGGAATTAAAAAAAATGAAACATGACATTATTGAAGGAGATAATATTAAAAAACTATTGTACTACGAACAAAATTTAATTTCAATATTGAAAATATTGTTCGTAAAAAGTTAAACTTTTACAATGTTCAAAAATTCAGAGGTTTAAAGAAAAATTGAACATGTATTTTTCTGAAAATATGCAGATGGAGTTTTTTAGCATTATATAATTTTTTTTATACTTCGAATACGACAGAGTAAAATGTGTCGGAGATTATGTGAGTATAGAATAGAATGCCACTGTGAGTACACTTCGACACGGCTGAACGGGTCCTAAGCAAGTTTAATGGAGAGAGATGGGGTGGCTCGTGCATACTGCTGTGGGTGCTGCCTGTCGCCGTATTTGGCAAGGGGCGGCCGGTAACGCTGCCGGCCTGCGTTGGGGGAGAGGGGGGGCGCTGGGGGCGAGCGCCGTGTCGCGGACGCGTGACTGACAGTGCTTCCGGCGCGTGAGGCTGATGAGGGAGGACGGGGCGGGGGCGGGGACAGCGCAACGCCCCGACGTGCGCTCCACCCACCTGGCGCGGCCTGGACGCTGACGGGGGCGGAGGGGGAGAGGGAGGGGGGACGGCGTTGGTCGCCGCGGCTCGAGCAAACGCTGTAGCTTTGTCTTGGTCGAGATAAAAGCTGAATGGAGCACGCATACACGCTCACGTTGCTCATTGATCCGGCCGTGCACATGTTGCGACCGCGGCGCCGTCTACCCTTGCCCCGCCCCGCTGCGCGCCACGCCCGCTCCCGTCGCCGCCCGCGTCCCCGCCTCGCCCCCGAAGCTCGTCTCGCTTCAAACGCGTCGGATGCTGCGCGTACGCTGGCGTATCCTGCAGCACGAGGCGACGCTTTTCAGCCGAGTTAACTAATTCCTTCGCCTTGTCTCACTTATGTCTCCATACAACACTTCTTTCCGCTAGCTCTATTATGCACTCACAAGATGGACGAATTTGAATTATTTATAATTTTTTATTTCACAATTCGTAATATTTGAGCATAAAGAAACCTTTGAGTACATCTGTACAATTACAATTAATTCGTTTTCCATGTACGAAAAGTTCAGATAGGGAGCATGTAGGGATGCGGAGTAAATAGAAAACAAAAAGTAATTCTCCATTTTTAATTGGGAAATGGACTCCATCTGACTTCTCAGTTCTAATGAATTGATTTTTAAAGAGTTTGCACATGTGGACAACTAGAAGGCGCTTTCATAGCATATTCTGTCCTAATCAGTTGACTCTTGGCGTCGAAGTTTTTCAAGTAATGTTTAAGTTCTTTCTGGCAGCCTTCGAAACCCGATTTAAATGCATTTTTCTGTGGATAAGTAATGAGTATGAATGTAAGTAGTAACTGATTCATAAATGAAACCAATTGTGTTGGACTTGCGCACCAGTTTTTAATCATTGTAGAAAGTAAAATCCATGAGGACAAATGGGGACAAAAAGAACAATAAATACCCCTTACCCCAATGCATCTGGTGAGAAGATACCACCATGAAAAGAAACAAGATTGCCACTGAACTGGAAACAAGATAGGTCAAAAACCTCATTGCATTCTGATATCAGGCATTAGCAGTGCAATATTCCTTTACAATAATCCGTAATTGATTGGACAAATTCTTAATAAAATGACATCTTGAATGAAAATCCCATTAAAAATTTCAAAGTTTATGTGCATGGATAATCTTCTCAATCGCCACCTAGAGAGAACAATTTTTAAAAATACCCTCTGTGTTCTTTAAATTAATATAATTTTTAAACCCTAATTTAAATTCTGCCTTGCGTGATATACTTTTAAATGGCTTCATAAATAACTTATCCATTAATTTTCTCCATGAGAATAAATAATGGGATTTGTATACTTGGTATTGCTAAAATCCTTTTCAAATTCAATTTTATTCGACTAAGTAAGTTTAAGGTAATTGAAGGCCGTCACAACAGTTGCACAAATCTTTAATATTCGAGTCAAATGATGGCTTAGTAATATTCAAGACCAATTCTTCTTTGTTTAATATTAGTATTCAAATAAAAAAAATTAAATCATCTTCAACAAACCATATAAGAATTGCTACTCGTACTATTACCCCATTGTCAGAAGTCACGAATCGCAGTTATGAGTATTTCGTTGGTGTGTAGTTAAAGGGAGTTAAGTTATAAAAGTGAGTTTGAAAAAAATACGAAATGAAATTGTATGTGAACATTCAAAAGCAGAGACAGTTTTTAAAATATTAAATCCACTACTTGTTAATGACAGCTTTTTCATGTAGATAGTGAGTTTCGTCTTGAATAATTCTCTAAGCAACAGAACTCCTCCACAAAAAATGACGCAAGTCTCTTTACTCAATCACCATCGAATGTATTTAGAACATGTATTCTCTAGCGCCTTGCAATTTACCATCAATTAACAATTTGAAGATTATTACTCTATTTAATGTCCCATACGAATAAAATTCCAAAAACATTTTAGCTGATACGATGTCTCAGAGCCACTGCAGCTACTTTGACGAGGATGTCCTTGGGTTCGAATTCCAACGGTGGCGGAGAATTCTAGAGGCAGGTTGTGTCGTAGTTTTCTGTGGTTTTCCGATCAAAACTAAGCGAATGCTGCAGCAGTACCTTAACATATGGGCCACGTACTGACTGACACACTTCAATGTGCTGCACTACCACGTATTCTGGAAGAACAGTCGGGAGCAGAGGGCTTGTCCTGGGTGGAAAAGTGCCCCATTGGCGAAGATAACTGGGGGATTCCCCGCTAGCCGACGTGTAATTCGATGCTTGACCCGACGATCCAGCGGGACCGGAACGCCTCTACCTTGCAGGATATGACATGCATTTCACTTGTGGGTCTAATGACCATAACAGTCGAAACGCCTGGGGAAACCAAAATAATTAATCGGTACAAAATATTACTGCTTCTGCTGCCGATATAATAGATAGTAATACGAACGTAAAAATCAGGCCGTCGGCGTGCGCGGAGCCGAAAACATTGAACTCGAGACCCGCGTAAGGCCTAAAAGGTCACTATGTGGTTGACGTGTTGTTGGTTTTTGATACCGACTCGCATTCCTTCGGAACCATCATCTCATTCATAATCATTGAGCTCTTATTGCCCTCACGAGCATCACTGTCGTAAATCATAAGATGGAAGGCAACAGCAAACCATCACTGGAGTTCTCTCTCGAAAATTGAGGTGTAATCATCCTTCTTCAGCTATTTTCAGTCTGACATTCAAGGTATCACTCATCGAGTGACATTCTGTTATCCATACCAGTTTTGGTCCAAGTATAAATGCAAGCCTAAACGATCGCAAGCTTGAGCGAATGGATGCATTAAAGGATCAATGATGAATGACCGCATAAAATGAACGCGAACATGTTTGCATCGCCTGTGTGTGAATGTGTGCATGACTTTCACCAGCAGAATGCACATCAGTTAAGTACACTATTTTTCCCTTCCTGGCTTCATAGGCGGACGGACGTGGGGGCAGGGTTTCTTGGGAGGCCGATCTTTGACGGGGCGGTAAAGTATGGCGGGCCAAGGGGGAGGGCCGCAAAAATGAAACAATTATTTGGTATCTCCCGCGGGGTGCGCTCAACCATCCATATTCATAACACGTGATGATTTGTAAATGCCTTCCCCTCCGCCGCCGCCTCCCCTCCGCCGCAGCGGCCGCCTCCCCGCCGCGGCACGCCAGACTTTTAGCCGAATTTACATCAGAACACGGATTTCTGTGATTATACATCGAGGCCAAAGTTATGGAGAAGTTTCCATATTCATGTCCATCAATTATCCACCCCTTCATCGCGTGGGCTACGAGGCTCGCTCGGGAACTCAGTTCAAACAAAAGAACGGCGATATAGGTTTACGTATTATAAATTTCGCAACACCTTATTTTCGAATTGTAAATCTTTTGGTGGGCGGAAATCATGGAAAACGAATAAATAGAAGTTGCGGCGTTAATGTTTACACTTCGCCGAGGGGAGAATGAAAAGATGTTGAATGAGACTCTTTCCGGATTAATGCTGAATTGCTAGGGGCTAAGAATGCTAGGAATTGAGTTCGTAAAACAAACACGAGTTCAAAAATCTCATTGTGAATCGTTTTAGAGATATCATTGTTTATATATTACAAAATCAAATGAGTCCTCAATGAATAATGTAAGAATTTGCAGAAGTATACAGTTAGGTCTCAATGATTTTGCTTTATTTCAAAAGAAGTTATTTATTGTTAAAAACAGAAAAAAAACTATGTGACGTATGAAGGAAAAGTATGTATGGAAAGGAAGTATGCAGTTTTTTTTACCATTGATCATTTACATAATAGCTCATTAGTCATGGAGAGAATTCCTAAGGAAATGAATACTACATGCAGCAAGATTGTCAGATGACATTTAAACAGTGAAAATCGATACAAGAGTTTAAACGAGAACAAAATTTGTCTGCTGCGTGACAGTTTTTGTACATTTAGAAAGTATTTTAAGCAATGAAAAGGTAAATAAATTATATAAAACATTTTCATTTCATTATCATTAATACGTACTATAATTAATCTTTTTATTATTTTATATTCCTGTTCATCATATTGTTTTTGTCAGTGAACAACGGCTAACTATTAGTAACACAGTTATGATGAAATGGTGTCAGGGATCTCCATAGATTACATAACGCTGAAGAGGTGTGAGGGGGTCTGAGGCAACGTTATGCTACGTTGCATAGGATTTTTTTATGTATTGCGTAACATAAACTTTTTTTTTACATTTTCCAACATTTGCTAATATAATTCCCTTTTTGGATCCTCTACTAAAACATTAAAATGTTAACTAATTGTTTTAAGCAGAAATAAGTTATGAGAGGTAAATTGTTACAATAAATGGAAATATTTTTTCCTCACATCTTGTCGCCAAAGCGAACTTCCTTAACTCACAACTTGCCCCAATCTTATTGTTAGGTGGAGTCAGCATCGACAACTAATTTCTACATTAATTATCATTAAATACTTTAGTATTCAACAGAAGTAATATAAATACAAATTGTTTTTACAGTGCTATAGTTTATTTTCACTTCTTGCATTTACAAGAGAGGGTAGGTGTTGCAAGGGTTACGTCATTATTTAGGGGGGGGGGTTCAAGCGTGCCTTACGGGTGAGTGACAGGGGGGCAGGGGATATTAAAAACGCTCCAAATTGGCGTTACATAATTAATGGACGGCCCATAAATGTGCCAGTTGATTCATTGGAAAGCTCACTAGTATGATAAAACCAATATGACTTAACCAGTTACTAGAAGGCTCAGGCATCGACTGATGCCTAAAAAACTAAAGACTGATGACTAAAAAAGCATGCTTTACACCTACGGAACTACTGACCTTAGCAGTTGACGCGCCCGGAATCATTAATCAGTCAATCAAAACCTTAGCAGCTGACGCGCTCGGAAACTCTAATCAATTAACCCACATTATAATGTGCGATCTATTATTATTATTTTTTTGCCTTAAATCTGTTTGATGCAGGTCTTGGAGACTCCTCTCCTGTAATAGCACACTGCGGGAGTTTGTGTGAATACAGTCTTGTAAACGCTACAAAACCATCATCTTTCCTAATTCAAATGGAGGGTATACACCCTTATCTTTTCGAGTAGTCGCATGTGCGTTGCCCCTCGCCCGCTCGGCCCGCGGGGACTGTTCGTAAGGGCCACCTCCCGCCACAAGTGACGTCCGAGTGGTCCTCGCCCCGAGAGAGGGCCATCCGAAGACCCACAGCCGCCATCGCCTGCGGCCATCTGCACTGTGACTCCCGGGCCATCGCCCTCCACACTCTGCGCGCGCGGGGCGCTGGGCCCTCATCTCTGCCCTCGAGAGTCGAGAGGTAGCGCGTGCCCACGTGCCCCCGTGCCCTCGCCCCAATGCCGCAGAGCAGCCTCTTCGGCTCAGCTGCCGGTGCTTTCCTACGTGCAAGCCATGTGGCCAAACAGTATTAAAACGCTTTAAAATTGATCAATGATCTGTCAATTATGGATCAATCCCATCAGTTGTTTACACTATTGCCAATGTTTTATACGGAAAAGAAAAGCACATGTGATATTTAAATTTACTTTATTAAATAACAAAAGGAATTTAAAACATTTAAAGTACCTAAAATTCGTCGAAATATTTATCACACAAGCGGAATATAAACCGACTGAGAAATAACTAGTTTTTATCATGTTGTAATATAATTTCAGGTGGATTGGGTGCAATTATTCTCTTTAGACTCAAATGTTCTCACAACTGTTATCTTGGAGAATTGTCGACGTCGTAACCAAATATTCAATTTTTTCTTTATATATTTTTACATATTTAGTCATATATTACATACTTTACACATTTTGCTATTTTAACGATTTTTTATTACATTTTATCAAATTTCGTCTGTTATACATTTTTTATGAAAAGAAATATTTTCAAAAAAATCAGAATTTTTTTGACATTTTTTTCTGACACAGAGTACTGTCGAATGGAGATACGCTACGTTGGCACGCAGTCGGATGTTCTTACAGTGCGTCTGCTTCAATATCTTAGGGGCAGAAAGTCAAAACATATTCACATTTGGTGTGAATAGTTTCACAGACGCGTTTCGTGATCGTTAACCTTAATTTACGAGTAACTTTGGCGATCGCCGACGTGTTACACTTCGATGAGAATGATGAACACTGTGATTGCTCGTAGTATATATGTATCGCAAATTTGTACGAGAGCTTCTATTTCGTTTAATTTGGTTACTAAACTATCATCCTGGATCTGGATAGCAACAGAAGAAGCTTTTATTACTGACGGAAAAATTATATGGTGCAAAATATGTATCAACTTGCGCTCTCCAAATGCTTTTTAAAACGCTGGTATTTTTTTTAATTTGAGGAAACTTATGAGGAATATAATTTTGAATTAGGTAAATGTGTTTGTAGTGTATTTCAATATTATATAATATCCGAATTTACTTATTTATTACATATTCTCTCTGTTTACAATTCATATTTAGGTACATATTTTGATGTTTGATACTACACATTTTTCCGGTCTCTAGGGATTACTCTATCAATGATATAAGTTATCTTGAATAAAATAGCACTATTAACGTTAATGGGACCTGCGCCGTTTTTTAAACGTATTTTGTCCTATCCAAGGGAAAAATGAATCCCAAAATTTGAAGTCACATATTTTAAACTGTTAAATTATGAACTTTGAAAATATCTTAATATGTAACTACATTATTGTTATGTTCAGGAAATGAGATATTGTTGATCCGTTAAACATAACTTTATTCCGTCTAATGTTGTATATTTCGTGAAACTCTTTATAAAATTCAAATGCCGTTCCCAAAATTAATCTTCCAGCATCTTAGCGGCGTGGCGCTTCGTCCGGCCGTGTGGAGCGGAAAACCCGTGCTGCAGCCTCCCTTCCTCGGCCGTCACCTCTGGCTGTCGTCACAAGGGCCACGGCCCCAGTTGCACAGTTTTCAGGCGTGGGTGGGTGACTTTCCAACTCGCACGAAGTTGTCGACACCGAGCGCTTCCTGGCTGGGTCGGTGCGTGAGCGTCCCTAGGCGCGCAGCTCCCGGTGGCTCGCGTCACCTCGCTGACGAGCCTCCCTCCCGTCGACTTGCTGCGCTGGCCGGGTGCCGTCTCGTATCCTGGTACGGCGGTACCCTGGTACGGCGTAGACTACCGTCCTCTCCGCTGCCTGGAACTGTGTGCTCTCGCTACTCGCTGTACTGCCGAAACTGCCTTTCACTGCCCAAACTGCCTGCGCTGGCTGGCCCGTTGCATAGCGGACGCAGCGCAGGCATAAACTTACGTCTTCGATGGTGCGTATGTCGGCCTTGCCGCCACTTCTAGCAGATCACAGAGAGCACATTGTCTTTGGCACGCGCGCGCGGCAGATTCGAATGATCGCCGTACATAATGAACAAGATTTATCTACTTTTTTGTATCAAATCTCCTCAACACTAGTTTTCTCTCTAAATTCCCCTACTTTCGGTTGCAGCATTACAATAATTTATCTTTGCTACGCAAGTTTGTAGTAAGTGGGAAAATAAAAAAGGTAGAAATCTTGGATTGTCTGTAACATCAATACAAAAAATTTGAATTGTTATTTTTATTCACAGATCTTCATATAAACAGCGTAAAATTTACAAGTGAAAATTGCAATTAATATTTTTATCATTCATTTTCATGTACAGTAAACCCTCATTAATGCGAATTCCAAGGGATGGATATAATCGGAGTTCGTGTTATAAAAATTCGTGGTATCCGATTTTTATAAATGTCCGTTTTACTGTAATCCCTTGCCGGGGCCCAAGTTTTATTCGTGTTACGGCGAAATTCTTATTGAGTGAGTTCGTGCTAAAGAGGGTTTATTGTATTACGTACTATATGTCACACTAAAATTTTCAGAATGTGTTTTTTTTCGTCCATGTGTCACATTAATGATTATCTGTGAACGGTTGCTGAAATTTTTTTTCTTCAAATGACTTTCTGTATGTCGGACATTTTTGGCCTCATCGAGGGCGTAGCTGGGCCCTCCTCTTTAGCCGACCGCCCGGTTGCCTTGGCGTCCGACCGGAAACACTCGTTGCTCCGCAGCCTCCCGCAAGCACCCGGGGGTCTCAAGGGTCCTCGTGTTTAGTCTATTTGCAGGCCATGCCTCTCGTCGCGGCTGCTTCGTGACGTTGAGTAGCCTACTTAATGCTGGAAATCGGCTCAAGAGCGACGGCGTGGGTTCTTCAATGAACCGTTCGCTCGCAGCGACAGTTGCGGTTCACGCTCGGCGCATCTGTCGCGTGCAGGCGAGTGTAACAAACGGAATATGCTGTAAATAGAGTAGGTTAGTGACTACGCCGCGAAAAACCTTTCTAAATAAAAATTCACGTGATTGTTTAATATAACTTCTAAAATTGTCACTTCCTGCAATCGTTTTCAAATAATACAATTACAAATACTTCTCTTTTTATTTAACTTTATTAAAATAACTTGGCTTCACTTTTTAGCACCCATAGACATACTCATACATGCAAATATATTCAGAGTTGGACACGCGTTGATAAAACATGAGTTACTGATTTGACACTAAATTTATAAAAATAGGTTTCTAACCATCTGTTGGGGTGGCAGTGACTACATTCCGGAAACAAAAGGGGTATACCAGAATTAACAAAATAAAATATATTATTATAAAACAAATTAAAACAGTTCAAATACTGAAGATGTAAGTGAAATACGTCTGCAAGTGCGTATTTAAAGTTTGCTGTTAATTTCCACCTTCTTTCTTTGAGATTCTCTAAAATATGCCAAGGAACTGCTTTAAAGTGGAGAACAACTATTTTGGCAGTTATTTTGATCTTGTGTATGTGCGAAAGTGGAAGTTTCACTGAAACTGGATTGGTTCATTCTAAGTTATCAAACATGAATTCACTAGAAATAAAGGACAATTGCTAGCAATTACTATATGCTTTCACCACCTCCAGGTGAAAATTGTGGATGGAGATGTAATGATAAAATAGTGATTTCATATAATTTATTATCTCATTCAAGTGTATATTTGTGTAGTAAGTGCAATAATGCACTTGCAGGGGTTTGGGGTCGCCCCCAGTGCACCACTTATCCCATTTGTCGGCCGATTGAGCTCAGAGACAGTCGCTCTCTCTGCAGCTGCTCGTGCAAGGAGGTTCTAGGGTTCGAGACCCAGCGACGAGAGATTTTCGACTCAAGCTTGACTTTAGGTCGAATTCGGTTGCAGTCTGGAGGAGAATTCTAGCGACCGGCTCGGCTGCTATGAAAGTTTTCCGAGAATGATTTCTTGAATCAATACAAGGCGAATGCCGAAGCAGTACCATAACAAACGAACTACTGTGCACGCATTATCTTTCTTTCCTCTTTCTTGTCCTATCCTCTCCCCTCACTTACACACACAACATACATTTACTACACTCAGAAGCTTAGAGCTTGTACTGACGGGGGTGGTGCTTTGCTGGGGGGAGACCTGATGGATGAAACGTCTCGCCGACGTGTAAGTCAGCTCCATACCTCACCGCCCAGCGGGACAGAAACACTTCTATATCCGGAATAAAATGTCCATTACACTAACGGAACAAATGACCATAGCAGTTGGCGTGCTCTGAAACATGAATGAACTATTACCTTTACATTACATTCACTTACCATTAGGGGGGGTGTTATAAAACAGCGCGGTGGGCAGAGATGAGAGTCGTAGCCCCGGGTTGTTAGTAGGGAAGACCGGGGAAGTAGCCCGAGCCGCAACAAGGTGGATCCGTCGAGGACCATTTTCTGTAAAAATTTTATTATAAAATTAATTTGTTATTAAATAGTCTTTATTAATAAAAAATATACATATCGTTAATATTAACCTTACATAACATTATTTCTTCCACCACATATAATGACCCTTAAACGCAAACACTGCATCATTACTTTATGACTATTCTTACTAAGGCAGTTTAGAATGTCTGGTAACGAGAGTAGCGAAAGACTAGAAATAAGCTATGGTTGTATCGATATTCAAAAGTGGTTATAAAATGAAGGTGTCTAATTTTAGATCAGTATACCGTACTTCTGTAGGAGGTAAATTAATAGAATACTGAATATCCGAACGTATTCAATGGGAATGTGGGTCGATTTTGCATGGGTAACATGGGTTCAGAAATGGATTCTATGGCGATACTAAAGTTATTTCCTTCTTTCAAGAGCTTGCTTACGCAGTTGACATGTGCGAAAACGTACATGCCGTAATGGTTGGTTTTGCCAATGATGCAATCGATGATTCTGCATAGCATAAACCATTAATTGCGAAACTTTAGATACGTGCAATTAGATGCGCGAATGAAAGTGTTCCTTCGCTACAAACAACGCAGAGTTCGAATAGGTCAATAGTTTTCGAATATCGACATCAGGGGTTACGCAAGGAAGTATAATAGAGCTTCTCCTAGCTTTCGTAAATGGTTACAATTACCACACGTTCGAAAGTGTGAATATTCGCAGACGATTGCGTGTTGTACCGAGTAATTAAATCAAATAGCGGGAGACCTTAGAGGAGTCACATTTCCGAAACCTTCGTAAGGAAGATATATAAGGAAATTTATTAATATGGGTCTCATGAGTGGGGTTTCTGCCTAATCAAAGAGAGTGTATCCTCGTGATTTGATGTAAGTTATGGTAAAATTGTGTGGAGAGGTGCGTGAAGTGGTTTTCTATATCAGTGCGAAAAATGTAGGTGGAGTGTAGTGGAGGTAATCGAAGGGGACTGTGTTTAAAAAAAGCTAAATAATTGCCGTGCAAGATATAAGGAACTAAATAAGGATGACCAATTTTTTAATTTTGAGGTCGCTTCATCTTTCTCGAAGCATTGCACCCAATCCCGAGCATTATAATCGATTAATTGATATATTACTATTAATTCCCATGAGATGGGTCCCCCCTTTGGCGCAGAAGGGACTATTACTGAACCTCTCTGCGGGGCCACACCCGGGGGCACACCCGGCAGTACACCACTCCACACGGGATGCCACTTGCTCCCATTCTCGCTTTCGAGGTAGCTCTTAGATTTTTCGGGGTAAGTCACTTCACTGTATTTTTCGAAGCGGCCCTTGCGCCCATCTCGGAATCTCGGAACTTTCACCGTACGGTCGGGCAGGCAGTTCCTTATTATGCCTGATCCGCTGTAGTCCGTAGGCCCATTACTACGAAATTTTATCCCGAGGGTGGGATGAGATCAATTGAAGGAAGAGGATCCTAATCGGTACATGGGAGATTTCCATCATGCCACAACATACCGGCAAACAACCATGCCCGTAGCGGAATTCAAAACCGCCATTCTTGGAACCGATACTGCTATAGCGTGACTGCCTGAACAAACTCAGCTACCCGCTTTTTTTTAAAAAAAAAAAAGTTTTATTTTGAATAATCTAGTAAGTAAATGTTGTTTTCGTTTTAAATTACTGATGATTACAATCATCAGTTAGCCAAATGCGTACCTTTTATGGATGTATTATAGTACCTAGTATAAAAATATTGTTTTCTTTTGACTATTCTGACTTTTCGGACGTAGAATTACCGTTTAGTATGTATTTATTCTACGGTAATAATCATTGAAATTTTTAGTTACGTCCCGATAATGCATTATAATTTGTGCTATTTCGGTTTTCACTTATCTATGACAAATAATTTTAAATAAAAAGTGTTGTATGTAATGAAAATCTTTCATTATAATATTTCGCCTTCCACTACTACCATTTTGTACTATTTGAAAACAAAAATCTGAGGATAATTGGGCCCCAGTTCAAAAAATGAAGAGAAACCATTAACGTTGAAAATGACTGGAAAGAAACTTTCAGTAAAGTGTCTTTTGAAACCTGTGTCAAATGTCACCATGTCACCATTCAATTTACTTTCTTTTATCATTTTTTTGTGTTGGTTTTCTCTTGCAAATTTTTGGCCTCAACAGATTCTCAAGATATTTGCGATACAAAATGAAAAATGAAATAGTTGCACATTTGCCTGCAAAATGTTAAGTTATTGCGATTGTGGTTCATCCCATCACACTCCTGGTGCGCCACGCGTTGGCCCCCGTGCAGCGAGCAGGCGCTCGTTCGCAGGCTGCGGGCCGCTCGCTTTGTGCGCGCGGGCGTGAGGCACGGCGACGGCGGCGACAGCGTCCGCGGGAGGGGGAGGGGGGCGTCGAGGGCGGCGGGGGCGACGGCCTGCCTTTGCCGCCAGCGGCGGCTGCTGCTGCTGCCATAATGAAGTGCAAGCAGGAACAATGCGGTGGATGCAGCGGTAGCGAGAGGGAAGAGGGCGGCGGCGCTACGCGGCTCGGCTGTGCTCGGCTCGGCGCTCCGCTACGTCCGTCAGCCACATCATTGTCATCACCGCTGTCATTATCGCCGTCGGCGAGCGGAAGCCGCTACGAGCGGCGCACCGGAAACCGGGCAGCGCCGGCAACCGTGGCCCTCTCAATTCTTCGCTGCTCCTTTCATCCCGCCACTCCCTCCGGGCGTGCTCGCCCTCGCGCACGCCCACCCCACCCCACTCCGCCCCGCCCCGCCCCCTCACGACCTCGCCCCCCGACGAGTTCGTCTCGCCTTGGCGCGTCCCTTCTCCACCTTCTGACGACTTCGCGGCGCCGCGGCAGGGGATGCAGGCCTCCTGATCTCGCAGCGGCTGGCGTCGCCCTCGGCGCCAATCGCCGTCTCCCTTCTTCTCTTTTTGTTTTTGTCCCCACCTTCTTGCCCCACTTTGCCGCGCGTTATTTCCCGGTTCTATATCACTTCACCATCCCGCACACACAAGTTCATTTTAACACCACCTTCATTCGGCACTGCCTTTTCACAATTACCTATGACCTTCCTTTTTCATCTCTATTACTTTTTATCTACTTAAGTTCTTCTATTATTTTTGCCCAAACATGTTATACCTCCCATGGAGGTTTTTGACTACATTCGTAGCCTTTCTTGTATTGTCAAACCCAAGCTTTTTGAAGTGTCACAATTTCCACCTACACATATCTCTCCCTCTTCGCCGGTGTCACCACCATTACCGTCGTCACCCGTCCAGTCGCAGTCCTTCGCTTCCTCCTCCTCCTCCTACGCTCCGTCCCCCACATCAGCTCCCCCACACTTCCCTCGACGGGGTGCCCTGCGTCTCTCGCCTCGCCGAAACAAACCCTTAGAGGGAACTTTTCTTCTTGCCGCGACCCATTACCCCGGGCAGAGCTCAGCGGCGGGGCGTTGGCGGCGCAGGGAGCGGTCTAAGGGCGGCGTGAGGGAGGGGGCGGTGGCGGATCGAGGGGGGGGGGTCCGGGGATAGCCGGCGGCGCCGGCCGCCCCGGCCGCCGTTCGAAACCTGAAGGTGTCCACCCCGCCACGGCGACGTCGTCTCGCGGTAAACTACGCGCGTTGCTTTAATTGTGTTACGTGTTATTTCCCGTCGTTAGGCGCTGCGTGGGCGGGCGCGGCGAGGGGCGGCCATTGAGGTCGTTAGCGCGAGGGACTGCGCTGCGGGGCCAGAGGAGAGAGCGAATCTCTTCCGACGCGTCGAATCTTCGCCCCAGGGTGGGTGTGCGAGGCCAGGTCGCCCTCGTTTGCGCTCAGGCCGCCGGCCCCCAGAAGGAGAATGTGAAGAGACGAGTTGAGACGAGGTTTGAATGGTTTCAAAAGAAGAATTATTCGGATGAGCCAGAGAATGTTCTGACAGTGATAATGAGCGGTGAAGTCTATATTTAAAGCATATGACGACGTGGATGTGTGTCTGAATCCTTCGTTCATTGTTATGCTGCAAATGAGATAGTTAACCAGTCATTAACCTTTCGGGCTTGGTCATTAATATTTTAGAACACATCACAGAGAGGTGTGTTAAACTTTTAGCTTTAATTCCTTTAATTAAGAGCACTTCTCAATAAAATGCAATATAGAAAAATTACAAATTCTTATAGAAATCCTCAACCAAATTCCATAGGTAAAGCTGTCAAAAAGATTTCCTCATTTAAGGAATTGAATGTGGTAAAATTAATTTAGTTTCGTATTCGAAATACAGAATTCGATGATACATACTAAAGTCGTAACTTTTAAATTCATGTGTTAGGCACTTTATACAAAAAATCAATTTCATACAATTTCCGATGTTCCATGTGCTACATTAATATCTAATTTTCGTTAAAATCAATATAAAATTCGTGGTGGCAATAAAGTAATTTTTATTGTTCACGACAGCACACACACATTTGCCATTATAAATAGTTTTGGAATAAAATAATCAAAATCCAACAGAGGTGTAGGGGAAACCTGAAGATTTCACCAGTTTTCTAGTTTCCAGTTATCTAGTTTTTTCCTCCATTTCTTTTGTTAATAAAAGAATTGTTTGGATATGTAATGACACGTCATACTACATATTACAAAATATTTATCCCGTTACAGCTAGTATTATCCTTCGCACAGTGTTACATAAAACATCCAGAAACGCACCATAAACTAAATACAGAAAAGGATTATCTAATTAAATAATGGATTAGAAAAATATTTCTCAAGACGGTTTACTAAAGAGAATCGAACCTTGAAACATAAGTATGTGAAATGCTTACAATAAAAACAAATGTTAATTATAACCATAATCGTGAAATGATAACTGTACAGTTTATTGTTCGTTAGTAAAAATACCTACATTAATTGTTCACTGAATTTATTGATTGATGATTCCGGGGGCGTCAACTGCAAAGGTCATTCGCTCCGTAAATGTAATGCATGTCTTTTATCGTGGCAGACGGCGGTAATATTTCCCTGCAAGATGGTGGGATTTGGAGCCGAACTACTTAGACTTCCGGGGATTTTCCCCAAATAGACTCTCCCACCAGGGTGGAACAGCCCCAGCCGGGACACGATCTAAGATCTTCCTGCTTTTTTCCCGAAATGTATGGTAGTGTAAGGCATGTGAATGTAAGTGTTTGTATGTAAGAGCTGAGGAAATGAAAAGCAAGAGGAATGAAATATCGCGCGCGGTTCGTGGCCCGTTTGTTACGGTACTACTTCGGCACTCGCTTGGTATTGATAGGAGAAACCACGGAAAACTACCGATCAGAGCAGCCGTCCGCTAGAATTCACCTCCAGTCAGCAGCTGAATTCGACCTACCTAACAAGGTAGTGTCTAAAATTCTGTCATCGTCGGAGCTCTAACCCTAGGACCTCCCGCACTATAGTGACGATACTGAGCCACGCTTGCCGGGATATAATATAGGGAACACATGTAACCCGTAGCACATATGACGTTACAACAAACGTTTCCCTGGAAGCGAAGCGTCCAAGGGCTTTAAACTAGATCTTCGTGTCGAGAGGTGGACGCAAGTAATGTTTTTTTCACCCTAATCCTTGAAATAAGACTTCTTCGGCCATTCTATTAAATGTCTGAAGGCGACTTACACTCCGTAGCTCTGGTTGACACACATTTGAAATTTGGGATTCAGTACGAATCTAATTTCACTTTTGAAACAATGATTTACAAAGTGCGGATTGTTCGCAGGGTCCCTACAATTTTTTTTTAGATTCTCAAACTAATAGCACAATCTGAAGTATTTTTGTTGGAGGATCTTTACTTGCTGACTTACACACCAAAAGAAGTCTTGATTAATAGTATTGACAAATTATCAATATTATCTCAAGGCTGCTATCAAGATACATACGTTTGGATAATTTTGATGTGGTGTTGCGTCGTCTTTCGCACCACGTTTAGCAACTCAACCGTAGCACAACGCTTAACGTTTAACAACGTAGCACAACACACAGCAACGCAAACCATTCATTTAGATTGATTTATCATAGCACTTAGGTAATGAGCAGGTGCACGAATAAGCAACGGAATGGCATTGTGGGTGTAAACAGTGATTTTATCCACAATGCACATTAAAAAAACATTTTTGATTGATGTAAAGTTCACAAAATAAAGACAAATTATTTCGTTCCCAACCTCCTTGCTGAAGGCTTAAATGTAGATTTTACTGCTTTGCCACCATTTTTATTTGGCGAGATGTTAAAAGAAATGCATTACATATTAAATTTCTTATCATAATTTCAAAAAGTTTAGTAAAAGTCAATGAAAAATGCATCCACTGATTTTTATCAGTAATTGTATTTTGGAGCTGACTGAAAGTGGTGTGCCATATTTGAAAGTTCGAAGTATTATGTCCCTTTTGACTGATTTGCGGAATGTTTTAAAGCAAATAAATATGACAAAAACATAAGATCACTACTTGTGGCGAAAAGTGTAAAAATGATAAAGTCGAAAAATATAACTAGTGGTGCTACAGGTTGACACAGTTTCTCGTATTAGCTTTCTATTTTCTTTGGTCAGGGCTAGAAATTCTGACTCGCCACATGCCCTTACCTACTGTCATCTATCGTCGCCCTAAGTCCTTTTTTAATTTTCTCAATTTTTCGACTTCTGTATAAAGAACGGAAATATTACTTCAAGAATATCAAATATGACTAAAACCTCGTCCTACATGACAATTTTCATTGCAAAATTTGGAGCCGTTTCTACGAAAATGACGTTTAAGCAATACTGTAAATGCAAAATTTGAAGCTCTTTTTCACAGAAATTGTTGGAGTTTTGATAAAATTCATTTGATGTCATTTGAAGCACTTTCACTCACAATTTCAATAATGTATATGACTCGCTGGAAATGTGCAAATTAACGGCGAGAGAGATTTTAAAAAAATTGTGTATTTTTTTAAATAAAAAAGAATAGAGCAAAATGAAGTTTTTGTTATCTTAAACACTGCAATTATCATTATCCGTACGAAAAGTTCGAAGAAAATATTTTGAGCTGTTTTGCGAAAATGACGTTTCAAATTTTCTGAAGTTGCGGAAATTTGAGTTCGTTTTCACAGAAATTTTTTTTAATTAAATTATTTTTTGTAATTTAAAAAAAAACATCAACAAAAGAATAGATCAATATCACGTTTGTATTGTAGACACATTTAGCATTATCCGGATCAACAAATAATAGAAAAATTTGGAGCCTTTTTCGAGAAATTCTTGTTTTCTAATTTTTTAATATTGCACATATTTCACGCTATAATGCGCGAAAACTACTAAAATTTAGAATATGTATACCTTATCTTAACGAAAGGACAAAGTAAGGAGAACAAATTCCAGTGGAAGGAAAATTTTTTACCTTCAATTTTCTAGTTGTAGGAAGACGCCGAACAAAATTTAACTTTTGCGATTTTTGAAAATTCAGCGTTAACTCTGTAAATCGGACCTATGTCACCTTTATAAGTGTATTTTATACAATTCTTATAAGAAATATTTTAAAAAAATGAAGACTTTTTGACAATTTTGAAAATGTCCCATGGGCGTCTTATAATGTACCCCGTAATTTTGAACAGTGGTTTTCAAAATTTCAAAGCTTCTACTCGAGCCAGATCGACAGGGGTTTCTCCAGTTAAGAAAAAAATCGTGCGTATGGTTTAGGCGCTGTTGGTGTTGACGGACGGACGGACAAAAAACACTTTTTTGGTATCAGGGGACTCCAAAACGTGTATTTCCGTTGAAATCTTGAAGTCTATTTTCCATAGCATTAGTTAACCAAGGGGTACTATGTACATCACTAAGTACATTTTTTAACATTTTCTTAATTTTTCGTATTCTTAATTGTAGAGCGGAAAAATTATTTTAAGATTATTAAAAATTCGCAAAACCTCGTCATAAATGGCAATTTTCTTTGAAAAATTTGGAGCCTTTAAAAAAAACGCGTTTAAGCGCTATTGAAACTTCGAAATTTGAAGCTTTTTTTTTCAATATGTACAACAAATTTCATTTCGAGGAAAAATCTCTATCTTCAATTTTGTAGTTGTAGGAAAAAGCCCGAAAAATGTAAAAAAAAATAATTTTCGAAAATTCAGTGTTAAACCTGAAAATCGGGCCTACGCCATCTTTATAAGTGTATTTTACTCCATTCTTACAAGAAATTTAAAGAAACCGAAGCCGTTTTTGAGAAAATTTTGTAAATGTACGGGTGGCTTCATGTGAACTACCTCCAAATTTTAAAGAACTTTTTCAAAATCTCAAAGATTCGACTAGAGCCAGATGAACAGGGGTTTCTTCAATTTAGAAAAAAGAAATTCTATGCATGGTTTAGGCGCTAGTAGTGTTCAAAGACACCGGACGGACGGACGGACGTTTATAAAAACACTTTTTCGTTATCAGGGAACCCAAAAACACGTATTTCTGTCGAAATCTCGAAATCTATTTTCCACAGCATTACATAACTTTCCCTATACTACGTAATATTACTCCGTACTCATACGGGAAAGTAAAAATTAATGTGTAAAAGTTTATAAAATCTAGACCAACGGCATTTAAGAAGATTTAGAAATACAACAGTAATAGTTAATTAACTTTGAAGACGGGACACTCATTTTCTCTTGTAATTGACTATTACAATTCCAAAAATTGCTTCGACGACATAATAAACCCATAGAATGAAATGGGGGCTTCATTGGTGGGAAACACACTCATACCAATAAAACAGGAAAGAAAAGGAAGTAAAATTTTCTATGGTAATGATCGTACCCTTCTTAAATTGCGGAAGTAAATATTGTACTCTAAAATCTATTGAGCACCAAATAATACAAGCAGCAGTAATCTATCCTTTTAAGAATCAAATAATTTTCAATATTACTTCGGAGAGGATGTGAAGGTTATAGTCTGATGTGCAAATCAATTCTTCGAATCGCCGCGGCCAAGAAAATAAGCAACAAATAAAATGAGCCAATAATACAACGTATAACAACAAGGAACGGGAATATCAACAAAACGTTGGCTGGAGAGAAAAGAGAAGTAGCTAGTGGCCTACTTTCTTGACAGTGAAGGAAAGGGATGATGATGAGGCTGAAGTAGAGGAAAGAGATATCCCCACCCTCGTATCCTTCGGAAGGGATCACGGCCCCGCGACTGCCTCCATCGTTTCCGCCGCGAGGACGCGAGGGCGCCGCCGAGTAAACCCCGGTGAGCGGGTCGCGTCGCGGGCGCCGCCACGGGCAGCGGGGCGCCGGCCGAACAGGTGTCCGGATGGGCGGCGGCGCGTAGGCAACCACCACCGCGTCCGGTGGCGGCGCGGCCGTATGCCACCCGTACGCGCTCGCCGCCGTCGCCATTGCCAACGTCGCTTCCATCGCCTCCGCCGCCGCCGTTGCATTAGTCACCGTCATTGCTGCCGTCACTGCCACTGTCGTCGCCGTCGTCGTCGCCGTCGTCGCCGTCGTCGCCGCCGCCGTCGTCGTCGTCGCCGCCGTCGTCGTCGCCGTCGCCGTCGTCGCCGTCGTCGCCGTCGCCGTCGTCGCCGTCGCCGTCGTCGCCGTCGTCACCGTCGCCGTCGTCGCCGTCGTCGCCGTCGTCGCCGTCGTCGTCGCCGTCGCCGTCGTCGCCGCCGTCGTCGCCGTCGTCGTCGCCGTCGTCGCCGTCGTCGCCGTCGTCGCCGTCGTCGCCGTCGTCGCCGTCGTCGCCGTCGTCGCCGTCGTCGCCGTCGTCGCCGTCGTCGCCGTCGTCGCCGTCGTCGCCGTCGTCGCCGTCGTCGCCGTCGTCGCCGTCGTCGCCGTCGTCGCCGTCGTCGCCGTCGTCGCCGTCGTCGCCGTCGTCGCCGTCGTCGCCGTCGTCGCCGTCGTCGCCGTCGTCGCCGTCGTCGCCGTCGTCGCCGTCGTCGCCGTCGTCGCCGTCGTCGCCGTCGTCGCCGTCGTCGCCGCCGTCGCCGTCGTCGCCGCCGTCGTCGCCGTCGTCGCCGTCGTCGCCGCCGTCGCCGTCGTCGCCGCCGTCGTCGCCGTCGTCGCCGTCGCCGCCGTCGTCGCCGTCGTCGCCGTCGTCGCCGCCGTCGTCGCCGTCGTCGCCGCCGTCGTCGCCGTCGTCGCCGTCGTCGCCGTCGTCGCCGTCGTCGCCGTCGTCGCCGTCGTCGTCGCCGTCGTCGTCGCCGTCGTCGTCGCCGTCGTCGCCGTCGTCGTCGCCGTCGTCGTCGCCGTCGTCGTCGCCGTCGTCGTCGCCGTCGTCGCCGCCGTCGTCGTCGCCGTCGTCGCCGTCGTCGCCGTCGTCGCCGTCGTCGCCGCCGTCGCCGTCGTCGCCGTCGTCGCCGCCGTCGCCGCTGCGGGAAACGTCGCGTCTCGTCTGAACAGGCGGCGTCCGGCCGTGGGCGGAGTGCTATCGCCGCCGGGGATCGGCTCGCGGAGATGTCGGCCGCCTTCCCCAACACACAATGGGCCGGGCGATCGTGTCGAAGGATACAACAGCCGGCGCCGTCCCCAGCAGACAGGAGATGATGGCTCACTGGCGCCGCATTCGCATGTGCGCGAGTTGAACCCTTCGTCTAGTCATCATCAGAGCTCGGATTTACATGGAATAACTTGTACCTCAATATGTGCTGCAGGCATACAAACTAAAAATGAACCAAACATGGAGTAAAATAGGATCGAAAATTTAGTACAATGCTAAAAAATATGATATATCTAAATGAAATGTTTAAGATTCATAATTTTATTGCAAAATTAGAATTATTATTGAGCATAGACCAAGGTTTAATCATTTCGTGAAATAAAATAGAACATGTTTGTATTGCTGAAATTAAGTTCCTAATTTTTTCCCGACAATTTACCATTTACGAAGTAGTTAGAAAGAGGCATTGTTTTAAACATTCGTTGTGTCTCAATATTTATTTGTAGTCTATAAAATATTGCTCAACATCAGAAGAAGAAGAATGGTCTTAGTCTTGAACCTCGCAGATCATGTGGAATTAAATACAGATCTAATAATATATCAAATTCACAACTTAAAATTAAACCACAAGTAAGGAATAATCTTCAACGAATAATTTTGAAAGAATATGGAGCATATTGTAATTAGAATCTTGAAATATGCTACATATGTGACTTGTTCGTAAACAGGTAAACATACGTCTTTTCCAGGAAATATGGACAAATATGGATTATCAAATATGTTTCTGACGTAATAGCAAGTTTTCACATGGAATCTTCTTTCCATACTCTTTTCTCCTCTGTCAATCTTTCAATTTATAGTAACTTCTGACAGAAGCTCTAAATCAGAGCTTACCAAAAAAGCGGATGGGAAGCGAAGAGCTGTCACTAGCAGTCGGAGCGGAAGGCGCGAGTAGCAGCAAGAGAGACTTTGGAGGTCGCAAAAGGCACAGGAGGATAGGAGGGATCAGTTTCAAGAGAGACATGGCGCAATTTGTCTGTACATCACCGAAGAAGAAGCAAGCGGCTCTGAAACTTGTGGTCCGGTGATTTTTTGCACACTGAATGGGAGGAATTATATTTTATTTTCTAAAACTGAAGGTGATGTGATCAGTATGTGCTGAAACATTCAGTTTTTAATCGGTGTCCAAGTTTAATCCAATGACACATTTTGTGCTTAAGTTTACAGCAAAATAACACGTATATTATTTCACAGCATTATAAATGCATAAGAGGATCAAAGTTAATTTCTGGAAAGAACTTTAGTATTACGTCACGGGTATTTGACTTCTGTGCGAAAAATGGGTACTCGGTCCCCTCGATTCGACCGCTGCGATTGTGTGATGATGAAATTATTCGAGCGGTAAACGGCACATACGTCTCATAACATGTGTCATAAGATGCCATTTCATGAAGAATTTCTTGCAAAGAAAGAGGTCGTATGATTCTCGTAAACAAAAAAATGTTTTCTGTTATTCACTTTCTCTTTTCAGCACTTCATTTGCCAATAGTTCATGGAAAGAATCTTATCCATCTTTCCCCATATCCATCTTTCAAAAGCTTCTAATCGCTTTTTGAAAGAAACCACATCTTTCCTAATGTTCATAATTCAGCACCAAATATAAGCATTCTAAGATATTGCTACAAATTTTATTAAATTACTTTTATAGTGGTCCACACAAACATATTTTTTCGTACTTAGCCACGAAATTCTGTATTTTATTTCTTGAGTACATCGCATATACTTTCTATGCCTCCAATATATTGAAAAATTTTCTCTATCTTATTTTGTAGTGGCCAAAATTTAATTACGCGCGTCCTTTCTCATCTTTGCAGTCCGCAACTCTTGGCCCACAAAGGGTTCCTTTTCCAGTCCGCAGAACTAATATTTAAATACAGTGACCTCTGACTTGCTCAGCTGGACATGGTTATCCAATCAGGCGACTTTATTTTTGGTATTGAAGCTTCCGATTGGATAATCACTTCCCAGCTGATTGAAGTTCAGATGACACTATAATTAAATGGGAGAATAAACGGTAGTTCGACGGTTGTTATTGGTGTTTAGAAATGAGAAGGCGACAATGCGAAAGTAAAACAGAGAACTTAATAATTACTATGAGTCGTCTAATGTTTCATCTTTAATATATTACCATATCTCTGAAGGAAAGATAGACATAAAGACCAACAGACAATACGCCACGTACCTAAGTAGTTTTGGATCCTAAGTTCCCTACCACAGATCGGTTGTAGGCGCAGCAGACTGGTGTTGAGAAAGGTTGATTCGATCCTGGCGCGTTCATTTTGGAAGCCATGACGCGATCAGCAATAATACTATATCATGTAGATTCATAAGAAAATGTGTGTATATTGTACTTGTCTCCCAAACATCGGATACAGGTTTTTAACTGATAATGACGACAAATGAATGTGACGGAAAATGAAAAATAATTGTGTGGTAGAGATAAATGTTCGCTAATAGCAGAGGTGGATCCAGGGGAGGGGGTCAAGAGGTCCATGCCTCCCCCAAGGCCTATAGTTTTCGTTTGTTACCTTCCGTTTTTTTGACAAAATTGATTTAAATATTTATTTATGGAACCGGGAACGGAATTTGTGGAATTTATTATGTAATTATTTAAAGAATAATATTGTATAGTACCATATATACGCTACAAAAACAGTATTCAATATAATGGAAAATATGTTTAGTTATTGAAAAAATCTCTGATGGCACCTTCCCAAATGACCGGCTAGATTCGCTCCTGGCTAATAGAAATAAAATATACCTGCTTATAGTTATGTTCTTTGATGGACATGGAGTGAACCATAACAGGCAATACAGAGGTTGAAATTATAATCCAAAGCACATAAGAACGATGGGGCAGTTATAATTCCTACACTTCTCTGGAATCGAATGCAAATCAAAAAAATTTGAGAACATGAAAGAAAAATGTATGCTACTCAGGCTGCCAGAAAATGTCCACAGGGCGGATGTTGGGCAATAATCTTACCCCATCAATCGCAATAACAGCATTATCCCAGCAATATGGCAATTCCGTGCAAAATAATCTGCGCTGAACAGTTTTAGATGAAAATTTTGTTGTGTGAATAAAAATGAAGCAGGAGATAAAGACCGACTGAGAAAATTAAGAGCCAGGATTGCCGCTGCCTCCATAGCGACTCTTACCAGGATGTCCTAGGATTCAGGTAGAAAGGTGATGAATTTTCGATACTAGCTATGTAGTTAGGTCGAATTCTGCCCCTGTCTGGGGGAGAATTCTAGTGGCCGACGGCAGTTTTCTCCGATTAATACCAGGCAAATGCCAGAGCAATACCCTAATAAACGGTCCACGGACCGCGCGCGAACTTTCCTCCCTATCTTCTCCCCTTAAACACACAAGTACACTGTCTAGTGTCCAGTTGGGAGATACGATATTTTCCTGATTGGTGCGGGAGCTGCTGCGGAGAGATACCTGGAGTGGGAAAATCCATAACAACCTGACATGTAGGCCGATGCCGGATCTTGGGGGAGGAACATTGCTACCTCCCGGAATAAAGTATTAATTACACTAATGGAACTAATGACCATTGTAATTGACAGATCAAGAAATATTAACCAATCAGCGAAAGGAGACGTTTGAAAGGACGATGAAAGATGAGTTAGCAACAGGATAAATAGAAAAGATGTGGTAAAATCTTAGCGCAATTCTGTTTCGTTCCTCATTGATTTGCTGTACTTTCGTGAATTGAAACGTGACACTAAGCAAATGTGGGCCAAACGGAAGATTATTATAATAAATAAAACAATTAAAAATAAAATCCGAATTTTACATGCAAAGAAAATTTACCGATGGGATTGCAGTTAGGCTGGAAGGTGGCAGTTAAGCGGTACGTAATGATTTCTAGTTTTGCTCATGAGTTTCAGCGAACAACAATAATAATAATTTTATTTCAATTGCGTAGTCATCAACATGCTAAGCTGATACGAAATTGTTTTGCTTCTATCGAAAGGAAATTCTTTTTCATAAAATAAAACGAAACAAAACATCTTCGAGTCAACGCGACATACAGAAGAACTATTTCAGTGGAAATTTAATTTTTGTCGTCAGGATGGGAAAATCTGTGCACAGTGAAGAAACCGTTGCCTTAGCTCGGAGGGGATGTACGATGTCATCGGATGACATTGAAACGTGACTTGAAGGTGGCTACATTGGGGGGGGGGGATATGTGACGTTCATTGCCGCGACTGAGGCGAAGGCTAGGAGCTTGTCTCCTGATGTGCTATTGATGGGCATTGTGGAAGTGGATGTGGAGAGGTTACTGAAGAGACTTAAGCGAAGCCTTTTGGCTTAACAAAGAGTATAGAAGCGGAAATTGTAGGCAAAGTTGTAAAAAGAGGAGGTGCGGATTAACGCGGTTGGTACTGTACATATTAGTCAATAATATATTTTAAAAAAGTGTTTAGAAGTTGATAGATAAAAAAATGACCAAGATGATTGAGAATTTGAGAAAAGATGGCAATGGGGTTAAGATGGCCGGTTGTTATAAAGAGGCAGAATCGATAAGATCGATTACTGCTAATATCACTTGTGCAAAAACACTAAAAGTTATGAAATTGATATCACCTGATTGGGTGATGATGAAAAGTCATAGGAAGTTTTCTGATTCACTTGTGTTTCCGGGAACGTCAATTGCCATTGTCATTAGTTCCGTTAGTGTAGTGAATGTTTTATCCTGAGAGATGACGAGGTTCCCCTTTGCTCGAAGGTGAGATCCAGCGCCAACCTTCATATCGGCTTGAGGGGGATTTCCCAAGAGGCACCGCCTCAGCCAGCACAAGCTCCATGTGTGAGTAAAGGGAGGGGATAAGACAAGAAAGAGGAAGGAAACATCGCGCGCGGTCTGTTTGTTAGGGTACTGCTTCGTCGTTCGCCGGGAATTGAACGGCTGAATTAGACCTCGCTATGTAGTCGCTAGTGACGAAAATCCGCCACCTTTGGGTCCGCCACCATGTCAAAGGCGCTTTAGAGACAACGGTTCTCAGAGAACGGCTTTAGAGGTAACGTATCCGGTAGGAAGGTTTGTGCCGGTTGGAAGGGACCACTGAAAATGAAGGAACGACGAAACGGCAAGAAATGTGAGAGTACAGAATGCTCAGGAATACTAGTAGGATTAACGATGAACGCGATATTAGAGTCGGAAAACACGACGAAATCCCTTGGGAAGTATTGTTTAATGGGAAAGTGTTGAGCAAGGAGAGAAGCGGGCAACAGGAAAGGGAGAAACACAAGAGGATAGGGAGAGGAGAAGGACGTGGGTAAACCGGAAAGAGGAGTTGAGCCGACGGCGGCGCGGGCGCGCGGGGCGTGGCGCGGCGCGGGCGGGGAGCGCTTCCATCAGCGCGGCCCCATTACGCGCCCGGTGCCGGGGGCGAAGGTGAACGCCGACGCGCGGCTCCACTCGGCCGACCCGTCCCCTCTCCCGCTTCCTCTCTTCTCCCCCTCCTCCTATTCCTCCTCCTCTTCCTCCTCCTCCTTCCTGCATCGTCTGCTCTTCGCTCGCCTTCTCCCCACCTTCCCCCCGCCCCCGCCGGGCCTCCCGCTGCGCCGCGCCGCACAAAAAGCCCTGTCCGCCCCCGCAACCCTCCGCGCGAGCCGGCCGCCCCTTTCTCCTCCGCAGCCGAGTAACTTAAGTCATTATTTTCACACTCTAGTCTCCTGCCTTTTACTCCTCCCCTTTCTATCCTCCTTATCGCGTATCGCGCGATCTCCCGCCCCGCGTCGCTGCCGCCGCCGCCGCCGCCGCCGCCGCCACCCCTGCGCCGCCTCCGCCTCCGCCCCCGTCGCCGCCGGGGCGTCCGAGGCGGCTCCCTCGCGCTGCCGCCGATCGTTTTCTTCCCGCTCCCGCTGCGCGCGGTAATCCGCGGGGGCGGAGGATGGCGTCTCTCCCAGCCCTCTGCGCCCTCCCCGCCCCACACACTCCTTCTCCCACTTCCCTGCACCGCCCTAGCTGCCCCTGCGTTCGTTCCTCCGGATTGGGTTTAGCTCACACCGTATACTGTGCCGCGACTTCGAACCTTGAAACTGCTGCCAACACACTCGCCTGTTTCCCCTCAATGTCTGGATCAGGACTCTTAGGCCCAAAGTTCGTTGATGAGAAGTGCTTCCCTTGACCCTCTCTGTCTTCCGAGCTGCTCCTGCGTTCGTTCCCCCAGCTCGGGCTTGCCTCACCCCGTACGCAGTACCAGGCAATCCACGTCTTCGAACCACGAAACTGTTGCCAACACACTCGGTTTTTATCGCTCAATGGCTGGATCAGGACTCTTAGACCCAGGGTATAATGACGAGAAGTGCTTTACTTGACCCCCTCTGTTTTCTGCGTTTTGCATTGTTTCCTGTCACAGCAAGAAGAGAGCAGCTTTACAGGCCCTCTGAGAGTATTAACTACGTCAAAATGGGAAAGGAGACCGCTCTTTGCGAGTGACTGAAGTCAGTCTGTGATGACATGGCGCCTTCATACCAATATATTTGAGACGTCTCTTATTTTTGAATGCTCCCGTGCCGGAATTGAAGTACGTATCAAAAGCGGTGCAACGACGGGAAAACAACGATGTGTCGTCCATCCATTTTTCGATCATCCAAGACGCATTGATCTCAGATTGTCACGTAGGCTATTGCGCTTTTACAAAACTGGGGTTCACAGTTTTAGAAATCCCAGGATATTATTTCACAGCCCACTGGTGATCGAACACTGCTAATAGGTTTAACACGGGTGGTATTTGAGACAATATAGTACCTCTGATGTTGAGAACCTTCGTGAGATAAGCCGGAATACTCGAAAATATATTGGTTGAAGTGAATTGGCACTGTTTTTGGATCTACATTTCTCTCGTCTTTATAACATCATTCTCTAGAAGGTTTCTAATATATGTTATCGTATTTTTTACAATATTCTACATTGCTTTTGTTTTATTTGAGTTCTAAATATTCTCCTCGTGTTTCATGAATTTAGCTTGCCCTATGACTTCTTAACATCGATTTGTGTTTTAGACGTATTGATGCAAATCATTAAATTCGCTATATTGCTTAGAAAATAAATATTTATTGTGACTTCACACTATCAACAGAAGTGCATGGAGTGGGCATACAATCATTGACACGACTGTGGACTGTATGGAAATTGTCGACTCCTCCGATGAGCCGTGATTCATAGTTGATCACAACCACGACCGTACGCTAGTATGCCGGCAGTCACGGGAGACGACCATGCTGCACTGTTATGCACACAAAAATGGAGGAAAAGGTGTGATGGCCTGGCAGATGTGTTGTTGAAAAATACTGATGTACAGCACTCCCCGACGACTATGTGGTAGGTAAGTGGGGTTCCCGCATTGGGAACAAAGTTAATTCGATCATGTCAACAGTATTCTCTGTTGCGACAGTAATTTTTACCAGAATAATAGGTCATGCCGCATTGCCAGGATCAGGATGGACTTGTTCAAGTAACGTCATAGTGAACTTCTGTAATTGACCTGGCTTCCAAGGAGACCGGGTGTGAATACAATTGAAACCTTTGATTCAACATGGAATACCGGGTTTATACTACATCATCATCCACACACTATACATCATCTAGTATCTGGTATCACATACGCCAGGATACCTTCCGAAACCATGATAAATCAATGCCTCGTCGAGTGAACGCGATTTTAACGTCGATAAAGCTAGCATGACCACTTTTTCAAAATTCAAACATTCTGGAATTTTGGGGTTTATTGATCGTATTTATTATTATTCGCACATTCATTACTTAAGGATGTCATCGTCATCTTCAATAGTGTATGTTTGATTGAATATTAAGTAGTTATAAATAGTCGTCCGGTAGTGTGAAGTTCATTTGTTGATGAATGTAACTGAGAGTAACGAGTCCAGCATTCTTTGGGTAAGATTATTTTTACCGTTTTCGGAAAGATGCAACAAAACTAAAATTACTATAATGTGGTAGTGCTATCGCCATATTCTATATGGTATTATTAAACTATATAATTCGCGTAAACATTTGACAGAGTTTGGAATTTACACAATGGGGAACACGACTATGGGAGATTCTGGACTTGGCGAGATAAACGAGCGTTTATTCCTTTTTTGAAAAGACGAAAACCAGCCATCATTTAAAAAAATCTAGCTGAAGAACCCATAGTTGCTGGGTATTTTATTAATCATTGTCATCCTGCCTCACCTAGCTCGCCCTCTCCTTTCTCACCCTGCTATGATCATTGCCGCTCTTACCGTGGTTGATATAAGAAAAGTAAAGAAATGTATTGTTACATACTACCGATAAACATTTTTGGACTTCAATTACTGTGAAACTCATTGCGCTATTGGACTAAATCAAAATGCATTTAGTGGGACATTGTTTGGGATTTCAAAAACATTTAATTAACTTGGTGACTTTACTACCCGTTTTTGGTTTTTATTTTGTATTTTTAGATTTTTGCGAAAAACGGAAAGAGTGTTCACTTACGTATTGCGCTAAGGAGTGGGAAAGGTAGATATAAGTTATTGGTAAGAGACCTCATGTAGACGGTAACTGTTCTCGTATTTTGAAGTTCACGTGCAGAGTATTTCATAATGATTGGAACAAAACTGTACATTTATATAAAAAACAAACAAACAAACAAAACATCTTTATATAAAAGAACACAATACATTGAAAATAGTAGTTTAAGTTATACCCAACAAAACCTACTATTTTCTTTAAGAAAAACCGGATCGGAATCGGTTCTGCCATTCCAGAGATTACCTGTAACAAAAAAACAAGCAGACAAAAATAATGCTAATTTAGTTAGTTTATATACCATCTAAATAAGCGTATTAAAATGAAAGAAAAATTAAGAAATAAGAAATGTATAATATCAAGACCCCTATTGGCTTAAGATTTTTTTTGATCGCGTAGCGATCAAGTTTCATCTGTGATGATGGTCGCTTCGCGAACGAAAAGACCTTAAGCCAATAAAGATCGAGATATCTATACAACACCTGTTTCTTCATTTACAAGAAGGTATCCATATAAACAACTACAACAACAACAACATATTAATAAGCAAATGAGATTATGAAAAGGCAGTTATTTTGAAATAACCTAACCTGAATATACAAGATAGAACAAGTCAGCATCACTCTGGTTAAGTGATTAAATTATTGTTAAATTATTGTTTGTCGCTTAGCTTAGATATACGTAAGGTTGAAACAAATCAGTCAATTTTCGGACCAGTCAAGAAAGTATGTGAATTAGCTCAAAATTATTTTAAAACTCTTTCGTGTGCATATAAATAAGTATAAGAAATGTTGTTTTCTACCATTTTGCTACCTAGTTCGGAGTTCATTGAATGGCAGAGAAAGTTTTCTGTAACGGAATTTTAAGTTGAGGACGAATTTATTATTTTACCTTTATCTAAAATTTGCAAATGAATGTGATAATACAGTAAGTCGTTGTAAACATTCGTCGGATAGTTAGTAGAATCTACGATGACAAACATAGCAATCTCAAACCAAATGCTAGGACGAATTTAACTTTTTTATGTTACTTACCAGCAAACACTTTTTACATTTTCACAACTTATTTCATAGGTGTTTTTTGAAATATTAAATAATGAATAATAATCACATTTTTATACCCACGAAAATTCTACAAAAACAATTTTTATTGAGAGAGATTTGTTCATATACGTTCAAACATGATGAGGTTAATAATATAATTCTCCCTGTAGAACGTCACACACAGTTTATAACTGTTTTTCCACTCTTTGTTATTTCTAAGTTTGTGAAAATTGTACTTAATGGAATACAAATGTAGGGCTTCATCCACTACAACGTTCCCAATACATACAATGCCGCCCAAAATTATTTAATACACCATTTTATATATGTTCTTGATAAAATATTAATTGGTCATAAATTTTTGCTTTGTATTACGATTTGTATGGGGATAAAATTGCAGAATTATGTATTGCTAAGATATTGCGTAAAACGGAACAGGGAGAATTAGCGGATGAACAAGAAAATATTCCCCAGATTGAATTGGGAATACGTAGATTTACAGCAGAAACTGTAGAATACAAGTGCAATATACACTTTTTACTTGTTTTTAAATCAGTGAACGTGTAAAATGACAAAATTAATGAAGGCTTATATTTTCTATTTGTTTAATATGATTTTGAAGTTCTTAAATAATATTATTTCTGTATTCAATACATTTATATGTAAAGTGATAGTTTGAAATTATCTTTGAAGTTCTTCCCCGGATTTTATTTTGCAATTTTATGTGAATTTTCATGAGTTTTTTGTTTACTTATATTCACGTGATGTCGGGTGTTTGTAATTATTAATTGAAATTGTTCTTAATCCATATTTTCTACAGTTTTTTTTTGCAGTAAGTAAGTTTTCTTTGTCCTAAACTTTTGCACCATCTTAATTTTTCGTGTTTCTCAAAATCTTGTAATTAACTCAGTCACAGAAATGCGTTCAGATCTTTCTCATCTTCCAGGGTGTAAAATGACAAATAAACTTAAAAGAATAAATAAAGAAGAATTCAGCAATACCAAGAAACAGTTTTGTATTTTTTATTTATATATAATTTTAAATTTAGGTGAAAATTGTAATTACTCAATCACACCCTGGATCGTGGAAACGCGCGACATCCGCGTGCCACACCACCTAAGCAACGCCGCCCTCACTTCTTCGCTGCTCCACGCCACGCAGCTCTGCTTCTCTGCGCCCTCCCCTCCATCCCTGTGCTGCCCGGAGCCGTCTAGCCCCCCTCTGCTCCGCCCTCGCCGCCCCCTCCTTCCTCGCGCAGTTCCAGCCTCTCCCGCGCTGCGAGGAAGGAACGCCAACTTAATCTAGGATATCCTGAATACTTCATATTGGCATAATTCCCCTATAAAAGTTCAGAGATTCTTCCCGTACGCTTTTATGTACACTAGCTTAGAAGAGAGAGGATTCACTACTGCGAATTTTTACATAGTTCGGAAAACGTAAATATTGTCCGGGAACGAAGCGTGAACTCACGTTAAAATGATGGAGGTGAAGAAAGGAAGTTTGAAAAAAAGCGAAACAAGAGAACTGGGGAGCGAGGGAGATGGTCTCTCGAGAGGAAGAGAGATTGCTCTTTTCTTGCCTCGTGCGCCCTCTCTGTCGTCCCTTCTCTCTCTCGCGGAGCGTGAAAGAATCATGAGGAGGAGCAGAAAGGAAGCAGGCGCGGGGAGAATTCTAGCAGGATCAAATTTGGCGCGATTCCAACTCCTTCAAAGTTCTAGTTTCTCGATATACTGTGTTTACTTCTTCCCCTCGGCTACACCCCGAAGTTGTTATCGTGTGGAACACCGAGCCGAGGCGCAAAGGTAGATTACAATAACGTCTAAACTTTGTAATTATTTGGTTGGAAATTAATACAAGGCGTATAATGCTAACTAGACTCTCGCATAAGTTCCCTTGTTATCTATGGGAGTTGTGGATAAGGACAACTTGCTGTGATTACTGCACTTGAAGCACCAACTCGGTCCGCAACCCCGCAGCCTTCTAGGCACTCTCCCCCGTCCCCTTTTCAGAATTCCCCCTCCCTTCAGTGTGGCGCGGCGAGGACGGGCAGCACAGCGCCGCGATGGCGACTTCGGGGGACGCCCTGGGGCCCACGCATTGGAGACGCCCCCCCCCCCCCAGCAGCGTCAGACTGGCGCATTTACGTTTCGTCGATACGCAACCGTTTCATCAAGTTTTGCGATGAAACAAATGAAAGTTTGTGTTTGATTTTATACAGTCACTCTCAAAGGCAGATCTGAAAATTGTTAAAACCTTGATTTAAAAAGAAGTTGTAAAGCACAAAGCACAGGTCACATATCTTACATTTCAAAACTAATGAAAACTAGAGAACAATCACTAAATTATTTTATAAAAAGTTCCTGAAATAAATACATAAGGATATTAAAAGCATAGAGGCTAACTCCGAATTAGTTCCACTGTATTACAAAAAATCAGTATATCAATCGACAGAGTAAAAGCATTGACAGCAAATTTGACATCAGAATAACAGTATTCGCCGCATGAATACGGAAAAGTAATACACATATAGTGTCAGAAAGAAATTACACACGAGACAGTCTCGGATCTGAGGAAGGTACAAAGTCAAGTCTATTTTGCCTCTTGCCTACGACATTGTGCGACAGCCAAGAGCGACCTAACGCACTGGTGACACCGTTCCGAAAAGAGATCGAAGAATGCGTTTACGATCTTGTACAGTTTCATGAAGCTTCATCAAAGAAACTGGTGGTGCTACAACAGCACATTTCTCGAAATCTTTTTAACTTTTGGAATTTTTGAAAGTTCAGTGTTCAATGAAAACGAAGACTGAATTTTCTCCATTTTTAACTGCGACATTTGCAGTGTTTAAGAAAAACGTTTAAGAAAAAAGTATGTTTTTGAGAAAAAAGTGTACATTCCTTTCACTTCAAGCAAAAAAGTACGCGAAAACTATACGTATTTTTCAAATATTGCAAACGAATTTGTTTAAAACTCTGTCTTTAAGAATAGTTTTTATTCAGAAAAATCTTTCTTTAATATTGTAGTTGTAGGAAGACGACTATTTTTTTTACTTTTGCTATTTTGCAAAATTTAGGAGGTTTAACGAAAATCAGACCAAAGAGAGCTACACCATATTTTGAGCGATCTCTCTTCTATGAGAGGAAAAAGTTTAATCACAAACTTTGGAGTCAATTTTGAGAAAATGTAAAAGGTCCATAGTACTCGTCGGTGGGTAAGGGGTAAGCTTACTGGCCTCTGTGGGTAATATTTACGAACCGTAGCCAGGGGTCTGCTAGGAGTAACAGGTCCTAGAGTTCGATTTTGCGATTTACTAATGGTTGCCAGCCCTGGCATGCCAGCAGCCGCTCTCAGCTGGTTGCGGCCGCAGGTGCTGCCCCCCCCCCCAGGTCTGCAATCAACCTGATTTACTTGTGTTTCTGTCCCTCCGTGCGTTGGGTTGATGTACATCTCTATTTTACGCAGACTGTGCTTGATTTTTGTACACTTTCCTTGATTTACTGCAACCGAGCATACATTTTGGACAACTCTATCGGATATACAACGAATTGTTGCTTACTCTTTCGGACTATTCTTTACAGGGCTTTATACGGCAACAATCGTTCGTGCATTTTATTCGTCTCTTCCGTTCGATATAATGTAAAGTGACCAGACGTCCCGTATTAGCGGCGAATTTTTTGCAGAAAAACTCTTATTACAGGGACATAGTAACGAAAAAGTGGATACACCCAGATGCTAAATTTAGGGATAAAAATTCTTTAATACGTGGTGAAGCTAGAATCCATGTTTTGTGGGTCCTTGATACCGAAATATCGAATGACGGCAAAACGCCTGTCTGTCTGTCCGTCCGTCTGTCAACAGTGCTAGCGGCTAAACCGTTCGGCCGATTTTCTCCACAATTGATATTTCCTCAATCGATCCGGCTGATGCCGCGGTCCCTTGAATTTATAAACGATATTTTAATTTAGGGGGTACTTTACATGAAGCCCCTGAGACATTTTTTCAAATTTTCAACAAAAAATGGCTCCAACTATTTTGAATAAATTTTGTTGTACAGTAGTATGAAGAACGTTAAGAGAATGGTGCAGGTCCCACGTTCTTTGAAAACTGATTTTTGGGAAATTGCAAAAATTCTAAATTTTGTCAGCGTCTTCCAACATCTACGATACGAAAATAGAGATTTCTCTCTTAATAAAACTGTCCCTTAATGATAATTTTGAAATAAGGCCATATAGAATATTTCAAAAATTTGAGTACTTTTCTTGTTATTTTGCTTAAAAATACGGGCGAGAAAGTACGTGCTGTTTTAGCACCAATAGTTTTGAGACGAAAACGGGAGGCTTAAATGTCCCAGTTCTTGTGAGAACGACTTGTCAGAATAAAACGCAGTTAACAATATTAAATTTATTATAATATATTTCCTTTGCTTCGCATTTGTTTATAAAATATCAATTGCGACAAGATATTGTGCTCATGTGCCTCATAAGAAATGTGTTTGCAGAGTCGATTGTGGGTTCCAGGACGAGAAAATGCAGCGATGAAGTCATTTCAACATGTTTATCGCTAACGATACCGTCATGGAGAAATTCAGAAGCAGTAGGATCGGTTATTGAATGTTTCTGTGCGACTTCTGATGCCTTCTTAATTAAGTAAGTGATGAATTAAACAAATGCGTATTTTTTTATTTTTATGTTTCATTCGCAGGGATTCTTTTTTCCCCTTTAAAGTTGGTTTCAACCTGTTGGTGATATAACGTCCACTGTGATCCTTTTAAACTGTCTGAAGAACACGTAAGGACACCACAAATATCAACGCATGAGGCAGGATTCGAACCCGCGACCCTTGGAGCTGAGGCAGTTATGGCTCTTCTAGCCTTAAAGACCTCGGCTATCCAGGGTGGCTAAGGAAGTCTTTGGTTGGCGGGAATTGAATGCTTCTAAATCATGAAAGTTATATTTTTGTATTTATGCATTTATTTAATCTTAATTTCTAAACCTAAATATTTGTGATAAAATAGTGTTTAACATCCTGTTTTGCTTCTTTTATCGTTGAGACAAAAACTAACATGTGCCGTTTATATGATTTCAAAATATGGTAACCTCAGTGTAATGGATAACGAATTGCTTGAATTCTGTGAATTCATGGAAGAAATGGAGAAAGAGGAAGAGCAGTGACGACGAATGCATCACACTTACATCCGGGATGCACAAAATCCTACAAAAAGATGTGTGGACCGTTAATTTCAATGTCGCTACCAATATTTGAAATCGACTTATCTTTCTTTGCTTTATTGTGCTATCACATGTTTATTATTCACGATTTCTTTATTTTTTTAATAAGTTGGCACAAAGGTACTTTTTAAAACTCAGTGAAGGAAGCTGCAATTTGTTTTGATATCATAATGTTCCAAAATATTGCTAGGTGGTTACAAAGGGGATAATATGCATAAAAGAAACAGTACACTAATAGAAAACAAAAGAAAGTTCCAAAGGAGAAAAGCAGGGACGTTATAAGAAAATATCCAAAAAAATCACTAGAAACACACATGCCACTACAACCACAACTCGAATGATCACGGAGTCAGATGGAAGACGAAAATAAATTGCAAATACATCTCTCATACCAACGAATGCACAAAAGTGTATTATTATTATTATTATTATTATTATTATTATTATTATTATTATTATTATTATTATTATTATTATTATTATACAAGTGTTATCGGTCACAGATTGTAATTCACTGAGAATGTACACAAATTAACTGAATATTATAAAACGCGTATCAACGTTTGTATATATTCATTTTCACGACAGTTCATAGTAGAAAGAAAAATAATTTCATATTTGTAGACTCCTTTATCTGGGATGCGAGTCTACTGATGCGCTTGCGTATTCCGTTCCACCAATCAAAGCTAGCCTCCACTCTGGCAGAGAGCGGGAGGTGATTTCTGAATACCATCAGCCATCTTACCGCTAGCAGCCCCTCCAACGGGGCAGCAAAGTGTTCCCAAGTAGCAGGCTGCCAGGGGATACTCCGTGGATACTCCGATCATTTGGAAGTCGGAGCAGTAACTTAACAAATGGGACACGAACCGCGCGTGACCTTTCCTTCCTTATTCTTGTTCCTTCCCCTCGTCTTACGTACACATTTACATGTACCTTCCCTACCACACATGTTAGGGGACCAGTCGGAAACAGAGCTTTTCTCGTCTAGGGTGGTACCCTTCTGGCGGAGATACCTGGAGGGTAAAACCCGTAAGTCGACAGGTAGGACGGAGCCGAATCCATTGTGGAAGGAACATCGCAACCGCCCTGGATGGAATATGTACTACACTTAGTATTTATTTCCAATGGTATTTATTCAAGTGAGAGAGATGGCTCAGGACATCAAATGATACCACTGCAATGCCTCTGACCGGGATATCCTAGCTTCGAGGTAGCATGATTTTTGACACTTCCTAGATAGCGAGGTCGCTGGATAATTCAGGCGGTCGGCTGCTCTAATAGGTAGTTTTATAGCGGTTTCTCCGATCAATTCTAGGCAAATGTCGGAGCAGTATCCTAACAAACAGGCAACGGATCGCGCGCGATCCTTCCTTCCTCTTCCTTCCTCTTCCTTCCTCTTCCTTCCTCTTCCTTCCTCTTCCTTCCTCTTCCTTCCTCTTCCTTCCTCTTCCTTCCTCTTCCTTCCTCTTCCTTCCTCTTCCTTCCTCTTCCTTCCTCTTCCTTCCTCTTCCTTCCTCTTCCTTCCTCTTCCTTCCTCTTCCTTCCTCTTCCTTCCTCTTCCTTCCTCTTCCTTCCTTCCTCTTCCTTCCTCTTCCTTCCTCTTCCTTCCTCTTCCTTCCTCTTCCTTCCTCTTCCTTCCTTCCTCTTCCTTCCTCTTCCTTCCTTCCTCTTCCTTCCTCTTCCTTCCTCTTCCTTCCTTCCTCTTCCTTCCTCTTCCTTCCTCTTCCTTATCCTATCCTCGCCCCCTTACAGACGCTTACACTAACATGCTCTACACTACCACACATGCGGGGAGGCCGGTCGGTATCTTAGAGGTGGTCCCGGCTTGGGTCCCACTGGTGGAGAAACCACGTAGAAGAAAAATCTATTGTGCATGCTTCATCGGAATCAACTTCTGTGTTTGCTTCCCAAATAAGGAACCAAATGGAATTAATATTGAAGTCACAGTCTTGACTTTACATGTAAAGAGTGATTTTAAGAAGTTCGGTGCTAATAAAACTAGTAGTGTTGTAACAAAAACACATTCTCGTATTCATGATAACGAATACACAATATTACATTTTTGTAACTTATCTGCTACTACATTTTCAGACTTTTCTTATCCAAACGAAGCCGAAAGCCTAAAAAAATGGAGCTTTAAATTTTTTAATTGAAAAGTTTGAGTAAAAATGACACTTGCTAATGATTACTGTGTATTGTCCTCTAGTAGTTCATTGTTTTTGTTTTGTGAGATCTTATTTTTTGCTTTGTATTAATTTACGCAACATTTACGTTTACAAGGGCGCTGCTCCTGTGCTGAGTGTACACTTCAACAAGGTGATTCGAGAGGGTCGGCGAGAGCACGGCAACATAAAAAGCGGCAGCGGGGGCGGGAGGGTCACGGTGACGGCGGCCACGCGTCCTTTGCACGTCATATCCGTCCTGGGCCGGTCCTCCAGGAAAATATTGGCCCTTCGCGGAATCCACGGCGCGCTGCCTCCCAAGTATAACGTGTTGTGCACGCTTGCACATTAAAGCCGTGGCATGTGCGACTAAAGGAGATGGAAAAGCCCCCGACGAAGAAGTGACTAAGCAGGACGAGAGACGGGCAAAAGGCATGCAGGCTACCACGAGAAGCCAGCAGTAGGAGAAAATGCCGAAATATGTGGAATTTGTAATTAACTGGACGATGAAATGAAAAAAAAAATGTTTGAATAAAGTGTACTCTGTAAATAAAATTGAGAAAGTGACATGATACTGGAGGTGCTGCATCATATACTTTCTCATATTATTAGTAATAATTACAAAATATTTTTATACTTGTATTCTACCATTACTTCAGCCATCTTTTGAAAAAAACTCTTTGATTTTTCCTACAGCCAAACACTCATCCTTTATAAGTATACCAAGTCGTCTATAGCAGCAAACGCTACTGAACAAAACCGTGCAAAATGATTTTCGAAAACTTAGCACACACTGCGCAAGAACAAAAAATGAAATGCAGTAGTATAATATTGTAATAAATAAAATATGGGAAATGTGCGCATTTCCTCAAGTACTAAGAATATAAAAAAATGCTCCTCCGTAACGCAACAGATAAATAGAAAACATTTAATGGCGAACAGTCTCTTCCTTGAAGACTTGCTATTACATGACGTTAGCTGTGTCGTAAGCAGTGAGGCACTGAGTTCTCAGTTCACGGGGTAGGTGCAGGATGAGAAATAAAAGATATTTGCATTTTTCAGTCAAAATAGAAACTGTTTCTTTGTTTTTGTTCCACGTTCCTGGGTATCTAAAAAATTATAGAAACATCTCACAACATTGGTATCTGGATAGTTTTCTTTTAATTTCTTCACGAATTAGAAATTAGTATTATGAATTACTTAAAAAAAACAGCCAGTGAAATTTTTGTCTACATGTATCAGTTTTCTCTGCTCTGCAGTCAGGAAAAAAGCAGAATTTCTGCGCCCACACCGCACGCGGATGACATGTGAGACACTCTAAAAAGTATTGATATTGCATGGCGGCCTAGAAGCAAATAACAAGTAGCGTGGAACGTTTTCTTGATCGTTAGTATTCTTACATCTCTTCCTTTACCAAAATTATTTTAATTATGAATAAAACTTAGCAACGAGTCTTCTTGCCACACCTCCTTGAACCAGCGATTTTGGAAACGATCTCCGCCCCGTATATTTCAAACGCAAACTTCTCACACTATCATACAATGTAGATTTTCACGGCCGTTTTCTACATAATTAAATGTTTCCGGGTGTGTAGGCCGTAGTCCAACGGAGACTGGTCCAATATCACATATTCTCAAACTCTAATTGGATAGTATGCATACTCTTCAAGTCATAGAGCATTAAAAATTTAATCTCTGACCCATATTACCACTCTCCTGTCTACCAACGTCATCGAGGCAGCGAGTCCATTCTCCAGCAGACTCCGTAGCGGTGTCATGTCGCATCCACTTTCGTATCCTTCCTAACAATTGCCTAAAGCTAAAATTCGGACTCCGTGGCGGTGATACGTGTGTCACATTTTGCTTCATAATCCTCCTGTTAAAACCAGTGTGAACAGGATACTGTTTGCTATAGCCACCGTGACGTTTGTATACCAGCTATAAAAGCGACGAAATTATCAGCAGTGTGTTGCACATAGAGCCCGGCTAAGTACAGTCTCAATGTGCCCAGGCGTTAAGTTCCGAGTATACATGCCGTGGTTGTACTCATATCTGTGTTTTACCTTACCATTTGACCGGGTATTAAGGTGCGTGACAACACACTGAACCGCAAACCTCTACAGAGCGTTCTACAAATCGTTCAAGAAAGGTTTTGGGCGTAATTACCGACCAGATATTGTATTATTGTATTGTAACAGGGTTATTTGTGTATTATATTACAGAAAGCATAATGTATAAATAAATGCAATATTATTTTATGTCTGTGTTATAGAATTATTGGAACCAATTTTTCACAGACAATATTTATTCTTCTAAACTTTACACAGTAAAGAACATTTCGAATCATATTTGTTTAGATTCTTCCTCAGATATATTTTCTAAAATAAATGTCAAGAACATTAATTACACTTCAAATATTTTTACATTATTAAATACAAATTATTATTGATACATCTCACCATTAATGCCAATTTAAAAAAATAAAAAATAATAATACACATTAATTAATTAACATTAAAAAATAATTTACTATTTAATTTTTAAATAATTTAAAAATAATTTACTGTATTTTAATAACATAAAAATTAATTTACAGATAAGTCACCTTTATCTCCCGATACGATTTCTCTTCTCTCTCACCCCCTCCCTCCTCTCTCACTCTTTCTGTCTTTCCCTTCTTTTCCGATGCTCTTCCTGCCGTCCACCACCGCGGATGACGCGCTCCGGTTTTCATTCCGTCTCAGCGTCCCCCGACGGGAAGGTGTTTTGGGTGACTTGTTATAATGAACTTCGATAAATTTCACAATGGAAAGGAATTAGATAAGCAGTCGTTACTGCGTTATGAATACTAAATAACTTTTCGATTAATCATCCTCCGGGTGCGGGCCGTAGTGCTGGCGAGGTTCGGGGGAGCAAAGGAGAATGCCGGCCTGGGAAGGGGAGGAGTGCGAAGGAGGTGAGGATGAGTGGTGGGACGAGCAAGACGCAGAGGGGGAAGGCGGTTGGGCCAACGACCGTAACTTGCTCGGCGGTGCCAAACTGCAGAAAAAAAAAACGCTTCGAAAAAGGGTGAGGGTAATAAGCAGAAAGGTTCTGGATTTTGCACAACGAGGGATCACTGGACAACTACTCTATTTGGAAAAAAGACTCTCATTTGTATTTAGCAATAGAAGAATCTTGCATATAGGTTAGTACACAATCACAATTTATTAACTTCATTTATTTACCCCAGCGAATTAAAATTGTTATGCAGCATGTACATTTTAGAGAAAAGATAATCTAGCGTAGCTATAACATTTGAAATACTGAGAAAACATTTTTGACCAAAACCAAACCATGATACACTTAACCCGTGGTTTCGTGGAGAAAACACATCTTCAGATTTTTATAACTGTTAATTAAACAATCCTTTCTTCAGTTAGCATTAATAGTTTAAAACGACACATTAAAAAAAGGCATATCTTAAAAGTTCTGCAACGATTTTTTTTTTAATTTCAAAAAGTTATTGAATGCAGCTGAACATGTAGCACAGAAAAGTAAAGACTCGACGTTTCAATTTCAACTATTAATAGTAATAAAACAAAATATCCAACAATCATAGAAGATTATTTCGTTTCTCACTCCTTGTGACCTTTCTCACAATAATCTCGCAGGCGTGGAAAATTCTGGTTGCTCAAATTCTTAAAAATACGTAGTATACAATTCAGTACCCTTTCTCATCAATGCAGATTTTCACTTTCCTATATACTAACGTACGTAAGCGGCCACAATCTCTTTGTGATGATCTCTTTAAACTGTAAACTGATATTATTACAAAATCTATTGCACATTAGTGTCTTGAATTTTTCTGATTGCATAATCAAAATTTAGTATTAGCATGGTATGAAATTAAGCCCACGTGATTTTGAGGAAAAGATTACATAGAGATTAATCTGTAGTTTTTTCCTATATTTATGATATTCAACAAATTATTTTTGTTATTTGTTACTAATAAATTTTCAACAATTGTTAATTTTTTATGCATCATTTAATTACCAATTTATCCACGACTAAATATTTAATAGTCTATGAAGCATATGTGTCGTTTCCTAAAATAAACCCTTTCCCCTGGAATAGTTTATCTCAATGACATTATGATGAAATGTTGTTACAATTAAATTAATTAGAGTTTATCCAAAAGATCTTGAAGGGATCAAATATATCGTTATAGAAGATGTCGGTAGATTCGCATCATATTCTTTATTGTTAGGTTGTTGGTTCTTACCGTGCCGAGAAGAAACCGTCGGTATATACTGCAACGGTTTTGACCACTGAGTCCTAGAAATCGAGTCACTAATCACGACCAGAGGGGATTGTTACATCTCTTAAAATACCTTAGGAGAGCTCCGTGAATCACTCATCCTGTCATTTTCGCCGTAAAAGCCAATACGTCAATCCAAGTAGCCAATCGATGTCTGAATAAACGATAAACTGTATTTTCCGTCCGTGATGTTCAAGCGTTTATCAACATTTATTTCTCGTGTATACTCATCAATGATTATGAAGAAAATAACCCCGTTAAAACACGAAGAAAGGCCTTAGACGAAAGAAAAACAATATTTCTTCCTTTCCAGTGTTAGTTGGCTCATCGGTTTGGTTTTCTTACTTATCAGCACATTCTTGCATTCTGCTCGTTTTCACCTCATTGCTGCAGAACTGCGCTCTGCCGTTAGAACCTGGCGGCCCTCCACCCCCGCTCTTCAATCCCCTTCCTCTCACCATCTCTGCTTCCCTGATTCTCCCAGGGCCTCGCGCTCACCGCGACCCCGAATACATTTTCTCGCAATGAGTAATGACCTCCTCGCGAAGAAAACTTGCGCGAATTAATATTTGAAGAAGAACACAAAAGTAAGGAGTCGTCCAATAAATAATTGCCTTCTGCACGTCAGCGCCGAAGATGTATGTTGACAATGTAACCGAGGAGGGTCGCGGAATTTAAATGGAAAGAAGAAAGCGCGGTGCGCTGGGGGCCGAGGCGGCGGGGCCTCGGGGACGTGAGGGATCACGCTCGTTTACGGGAAAGAATACTAACGACGCCCGGCGAGCCTTCGCTGCACTCCCGTGCATGCGCGGAGGGCGGGCTGCTCCGCGGGATCATGCCCCTCTCGCTTTTTTGGCTACTTTCTGTCATTTTATTCATTTTTGGGCTCAGTGGCAGATGAATATTTTCTCTATCCGGAAAGAACTTTCTCTCCTCTCTCTTTTTTCTGTCTTCTGTCCGTCTGTCTCTCTTTCTCTGTCTCTCTTTCTCTGTCTCTCTTTCTCTGTCTCTTTTTCTCTGTCTCTCTTTCTCTGTCTCTCTTTCTCTGTCTCTCTTTCTCTGTCTCTCTTTCTCTGTCTCTCTTTCTCTGTCTCTCTGTCTCTCTGTCTCTGTCTCTCTTTCTCTGTCTCTCTTTCTCTGTCTCTCGTTCTCTGTCTCTCGTTCTCTGTCTCTCGTTCTCTGTCTCTCGTTCTCTGTCTCTCGTTCTCTGTCTCTCGTTCTCTGTCTCTCGTTCTCTGTCTCTCGTTCTCTGTCTCTCGTTCTCTGTCTCTCGTTCTCTGTCTCTCGTTCTGTCTCTCTCACACACACACGATCAGTTTGTCTTTGTTCCGTCGAAGTTACGCCCAGTTCGATCTCGAGCATGACGTCTGTAGTACTCCCGGAGTATATTCAATATATACATTATACTCACAGTAAGGGCAACCGGAGTTGATTGGAAGCAGTTGGTAGTGTCAATTTTTTTCATTCAACTTCGGTTTGGATGTAACAAGTTTGATTATATTAATAGAGACTACATTTATTAGGCTACCTTCTTTTATTCGTATTTTTTTTTAATCATGAAGGTTTGGCTGTCATCAATTGAAGAAGTGAAAACCAACCCCACTTCTGAAGTTGGTTGTCAGTGATCTTCGGGTAGTTGGGCGCCTGCATGTGGTAAGTTAGCACATTACTTCCTTGAGAGCGTATGCAAATAAATTAGCGTCAAAAAGAGAATATATTCTAATATATTTTGCACAAATAAATGTAAACAAATTCATTACCGTTTGGTCTTTCAGAACAGCCTCACATTGGCCTCTACTATAGCTGTCGTGGTAGTTTCCAAATTACTGGTATATAAAGATGTTTTTAATTTTATTGAACCAGTCTTTTTATTGTTTTATAAAACCGTCTGTCTTTTTGAAACTTTGACTAGGTAATTCCATTCGAATGTTTTTGAGGACAAAGAGAATTATACTTGCGATTGACCAGCAAGGCGAAGTTACAGGTTTAATCATGAAAGAAAGGAAAATAAATATTTGAAAAATGAATGAAAGATGAATAAATGAATGAATGAATGAAAAAAAATGAAATTCTTTAGAAATCTATTTACCATCGCTTGATAACAACACATTGGAGCCATATCATGTTCGCCAAGTACAAAACGTTCTTATCATTTTTTTTAAAAATCATTGCTACTTTCTCGGCATCGCTGTTTTCAAGGTTGTTCATACATGTAGTTCTTCACGTAAGTGATAATCACCCTCATGGATAAACCAAACCACCTTCATTTGGAGATGTCTATTTCAAGAGATCTTCAGATTAAAATTTGATTCAAGGTATATAGTTGTAATAGTTGTGGTACTTGTCTATTTGTGTTTTAGGGGGGTTTGAAAAAATCTTTCGGTTATATGAAATTATTCTGCTAGAGTGTTATTAGTTTTTATTAATTAATGTCTGACCTAGGTGGTATGCTTTGGTGCCGTACGAAGGTCGGTTTGTGTTTCTTGGAAGATTTTGGATGTTTTTAAGGTGTAGTAGTCGAGGAGTTCGATTTTTATCTCTCTAATTGTTGATTACTAATGAACCATGGGAAATTGGTAATTTTTGAAGACATTTATTTTCTGTTATCTGTAACTTCTCGCACTGTTTTTGCCCATAAGCGGCATGCGTAATTTACCGAGGTCTTATTATTTACTTGCACACGTTTTCCCCACATTCTATGCTAAGAGATGATTTGTGATTTATTATGTGATAGTTTATAATTGTTGCTCGCTAATTGTGAATAATGTGAGTCCTGGATACTTAGTTGGCGTTTGATTTGGAGGTTATTGTATGGGTGCATTGTGGATGAGTAAGGAGGGTGGTGGTTTAGGTTTGTGAAGAGTGAAAATTTTGGCTTGTGATTTTGCGTCATTGATTCTCCATTTTTTCTATTTATTGGGTAAACGTTGTCAGATCGTTTTGTAGGTTGGCGAAGGCGCATAGTATATCGTTGAGTGAAGTGAAAAGAGCAGTGTCGTCGGCGGAAAGAGCTATGTTGGAGGTGATTGGTAGAGGAATAACAGATAGGAAATGTTAAAGAGGAGGGGGGAAATGCAGCAGTCAACTCCTGCATCTATTGTATGTTGTTTGGAGAAGTATGTTTTGTTTACTTTGACCTTAAAATTCCTATTAGTTAAGAAGTTGTGTATAATGTATAAGTATTAGAAAGCTCCTAGTTGTTGATGTTTCAAAGGTAAGCAGGTATGCCAGACTGTGTCAAAGGAATTTTCAATGCCTAGAAATATTGTTAAAGTGTGTTCTTGTAGGTGTTGATGAAATTCAGTGGCAATGGATTCGGTTAGTTGTTCTTAAAGTATTTAATTAATCTGGATAAAATTAGTTTTTCAAATATTTTGGCTATAGTTGGGAGGAGACTAATTGGTCTACAGTTTGATAGGTTTCATGTGTCCTTACCTGGTATATTGAGGGATAGTTTTGTGGCAGTTTCTATCTTCGGGGAAAGTATTGTAACTTTAGAAGTGAATTAAATAATTCAGAGCTGCTACTGATCTTTGATTCAATTCTTTTAGCACTTTGTTGGTGACGTTATCACAACCTACTGCTTTCTTAGTTTCTGTTTGTTTAATAATATTTTAAACGTCTCAAAGGACAATAAATCCAATCGCTGAAGGTGCAATGTAAATAGTTTGTTGATGTTGGTTTATAATTTGGTGAAAGTATTTGTTTGGTATTTCGTAAAAATTGGATTTGGAGAAAGGGTGTTTTTATAATCCGCTGCTAGTGTTCCAGCTTTGTGTGTGTCTGTGAGTTGCTTTAGTCCTTGTTTTAAAATTGGTATGTTGAATTTTTTCATACATAGTTTTTTATTGTAGTCCATACGTGTCTGCTGTTTGGACGAATTGCTTTGTTTTTTTAAAAAAATTGTTGGAGTATCAAATTCTTTGATATATGTCAGTAAATTTGTTTATTATTTCCGAGACTTTATTTACCTTGGAGTTGATGTCGTTTTTTTTCTTGCAATTTTCCTCTGGGTTTTTTTTCATATGAAAAAACACGATTACGTGCGATATTTTTTCTTGATGGAAGTAAGTCCTTTAATCCTTTTCGGTTAATTGACTATACAAAAAGGAGGTTAATAAAACCTTATTTAAATGTTCAAAAGCAAAATTGTGCCTAGGGTATTTAACATTGCTTTGTTCCGGCTAAAACTACGCTTAAAATCAAAAGAGGAAATGGCGACATCTTGAACCTCGCAATTTTTTATGGAGTTAAATCCAGTTTTAGTTCTAAGTCACATCATTAACTCTACGGAAAGTTAAAAATAATTTTCCATGAATCTTTATGAAAGAATATAATATGGAACTTAATAGAAGTTAAAACTGAAATATACAATAATATGTGAAAAAATATGCTATTATCGAAAATATGAACAATATGTGTAATGAAATATTTGTCAAATCACTTCAAAAATTATAATTTATATACAAATGAAAAAATCTATGGTTACTAACAAATAAACAAAAATTTAATACCGTACAAAGTCTGGTGCTGATTATTAGAGTAAACACGCAATTTTAATTTATTACACAAACGGTCGCATTTAAACTATACTACGTCGAAAATGTTTTTCCGCATTGTCAATATTTTCTAAATAATTACATGAAAAACAATGATGAGGAGAAAATGCATTTAAAAATAATTTCATTATTTAAAAGACAGTTCATGGTTTTTTATTGTTTACAACGGTTTTAAGAATTTCTCGTAGATCAACGATTTTGTCCTGAATGCACGTGATTTACGACAATTTTAGATAAGAACCACTGAGAGATGCGTAGAGAATAAATATAATTTAACATCAATGTATACTGAGAAGGAAAGTTATATACATTTAGCAACAGAAGCGATTAAGGCAGATGCAATTGGAAGATCCGTGCCCATGAAATTTAAAAACCCATAGATCATGTAACGCAGGTGGAGCTATCGCAGTGGATTTGACTCACTCGCCAAATCCACTCGTCGCGTGACGCAACGCAACCCAGCCTCCTGTCTGCACAGCCTCCCCGCACCACCCGGAGACCTCCACCCCAACCTCCCCGCCCTCACTCACTCCGCCCGCAACTGCAGGGCGGACAGCACGCAGCGGGCGGCCCGTCACCCCCGCTTAAAAGTAATTAGACAGCGATTCATCGCGCCGCTTAAACGCCAACTCCCGGCCCTCACCACCCCCGCGCCCCAACCTCGCACGCCCTCGCCCCACCCGCGCGGCTCGGCGCGGCGCGGCGCGGCGCGGCAGCTGGCAAAGAAAACAAAACAGCAGCGTCCCGCGCAGCCCGCACCGCGAGTAGCATCTGCCGCCTAATGGGCGCGCCTAATTGGACACTGATTTGTACCTCACGCTGTTCATTCATTACCCCCTCGTATCATACATAATGTCGAGCAAGGAAACCCCTTTAGGCAGCTGTCCACATTCATTAGCGCTTAAAACATAGTTTGATATAGTTTTACTTGCACCGTCGCTGCGAAGTTTCCCCGGAGGCAGCCTGCGCGATCGTGCGTTAGCTTTTATTAAAATCTGGACGTTTCGTCGGAAAATTAATGAAGCTTCGGGCTATCGTAAGCGCTCTAATTTAATGAACTTTGAAGTAAATTGAATTATACGAAGTATTGATGGTAGATAGGTGAAGCGGACCGGATGTAGGAAGTGTGATACAAAAAATTGTAATGGAGTGTGGGGCGAATAAAATAGCCCTTACAAACAGGCCTAGTCATTGTCCTATAATGCCCTAATGCGGAGGCTACTGAAAACCTCATAACCGTTGTAAAACTATTCCACCTATTGCATACGTAAGTAAAGTGAGACTATATATATTTCGGAATCAATTGCAAAATTATACTGCACTCAGTTTCTAGACAGCGGCTATCTAACCAGTCGTATATTCGTCCGACATGAAAGGTATTTCCATTCATTCTTTTTCTTGAATCAAACATATTGTTTTTAAATTAAACTATTTTGGAAATGCATAAGTTATGACTCAATAATATTTTCCAAAATATCAGCTAAAAATGAACAATTTTGTTTTTAAACTTAATTTAAGAAGTGAGACTAGTGTGTACTTACTTTAGTTATTACAGCAAGAAGAAGAAACTGCTTCCTTGAAGAGTTAAATCTACATTGAAGGGAAGCGATAATTATAATTTCCATAATTTCTGAATCGTCGTACTGTTGCCCCGAATCAATCAGAACATCTGAAAAGTTAACAACAATAATCATGATAATAATAATAACAATAATATTAACAATTACAACAAACACTTGCTGTCAGCCAGAACCACAGCTTGTCTATTTTTAGACGCTCCTTTCTTTTTTGTGTGTCTTGTACGGAATATCGTACGCTACAAAAAATAATATATTTTATTATTTTGAATTTATTTGTGAAAATACGACATAAACTAATAGTACCTTCTCCTCTGAGATGGCTCAAAAATTTGTGTTTGGTATAAAATCATAATAGCTATTGGACCCCCAGAGCTAACAACCCTGGGGGATAAAAATTGGATTCAGTAAAAAATACTGATCCCCCCCAATTGATGCATGCACCTGCTACCGCGATATATGATACTGAGCCACGGTAAATGCAGGATGTATGAACGCGTGGTCCTAGTTGGCCTATTCGCGAGAAAAAAAAATAGCTATTGGAATTTAACTGAAGGACATATATCGAAACAAAACATTTAAAATCTCAGCAAAATATCTGACTCATTATTGCAAATGTTAGTTGTTGCTTTCTGACATCGAACTTAATGTTTCTATGGGACAACATAGTATACCTGTTAATCACAAAGCCATACTGGTGATGGGTTTTTGGATATTAGTGCTTTAATTTTATTTTCATTGCAGCCTTCCTATTATGGTTCCCATTACACTGCTCTTTCTTAACACAGCTGTCTCCAAATTATGATTCTTTTACATACTTTATTCTTTTAATTATTATAGTACATACAGCATTTTCTTTATGTTACTTCCAACTTTTTCATTTTTCTAACTTCTCATCTTTGTGGAAGTGATGTCGCAGGAATGTAATTCTTTTTATGATTGCTTTTAATATTAAAAACAATAACTCCTCGTTAATCAACAGTGACGCAACCAGAATTTATCTTCGAGTATTCAAGGCATACACTTCAGCTGACTGGATTTTTTATCACGTCTTTTCATTTTTTGCCGCATATTAAATGTATTTTTGTACTTATTTATTTACAATGCAATTATTCGATATATTCGATGACATTCGTAACTATAGAAAACTAGTAAAAACCATATCACTGGATATGTATCATTGGCTTCCGGTTGGGAGGGGGAGGGCTGAAACTTAATGAGCTCCCTACTTAGGTGTACCACGTTTAATGAAGAATCCTAATAATTTCGAAAGCGCGCTTAGAACATAAAACCCAAACGCCGCGGCGGTAAGGTGTAATAATTCTCAATAACATCCCGTCCGCCCGTCATCGACGCGCATTAGCGGTCCCCACTTAGCGATATCTCCGTTCTCGCGGAGGAACAAAGGGGGAAACAATGCATCACTGCGCTTCCACGGCGTTCACTTGTTAGTGATGGCTTTCGCAACATATGATTTCCATAGTGGCTATGAATATACGCAAAGTTTATGTCGCAGGAAGTTGGGGCCGAGTGCGTAACTCAACAGTGGGTCTGCAACAAGGGGCGACGCGGGCTGCGCGTTGAGGACGATGAGGACGGCGCGGCGCGGCGCGGCTCGGCGCGACGCGTCGGCCTCTCTGCCGGCGGCCGGCCGCAGCCTCCGCGCCCGCGTCCTCGTCCTCGCCCTCGCCCTCGTCCTCGCCCGGGGAGGACTTGCGGCCGCCGAGGCGGCGAGGGCGCCTGCTTCCGGCGGGATTTATTGAACGCAGATTGTGGATAGCGCGGTTGCCGCTGCGCTGGCGCGAGGGGCGGGCGGTGGGAGCGGGTTTTGGTCTGGAGAGGGGGCGGAGGGGGGCGGAGGGCGCCAGATGCTCCGCCGATGCCGCGGACGGACTGGCGATCTGCCCTCCGGGGCAGTTGGCAGGGTGCGAAATTTTCGTGTTCCAGACATAAATCGAGATTTTAATGCAATTGGTCCGGAAATTTTTTGAGATGTAAATCGATTAACAAGTTCATTTTTAAACTGCAAAATTCATTCTTCAATGCTTTTTTTGTACCGGAACTGCATTATAATCGAGTCGCATATTGTAACTTTGACACACAGATTTAATCACTTACGGCACGATGAACGCAAATTTTGTTCGAAATATAATGTAAGAAATAACAAGTAAAACATAAAGAATATAAAATATTACATTAAACTGTTTAAACTATCCTAAACTGGAATTATAATATATTGCTTATTTAACTTCAGGAGACTGGCGTACTGAAATCCTGTTTAAAAATATGTTATCGTTTTGTTGCAAGACCTCCATTTGAATATATTCAAACTTTTCTAAAATTGTGGATCCATATGAAAATATATGTTAAAAACGAAAAAAATACGAATCGTCGTCATTGCGTTTAATTATAAAAGAAAATAATTACATCCTACATGTTCCAACGCTACTCACCCATAAGTTTTATTGGACTTTTATTACTTACATCTCTGCTCAGAGAGACTACTAAGTAATAATACAATTTTAGAAATTGATTTGTATATCTGCATTTCTTTCGAGATATTCCGGAGGTATGTTCAGCAGCATTGTAAAGCATACGACTGGTAAAATTTTTTTAAAATACAGAGGATGTATTTTGAATGGTATCTCAGACTTGATAATTATTACTCGTCTATTGCATTTTGTATAATTGGGAATAGAGGTCAAACTAATATTTAATATTGTATATACGACTGTTATTAATTATGTTATTGATTCATTGATTATGGGTTCTACTTTCATGAATACCCTCGCTTTGTAATGTACAGAAACTAAGTGCTACTGCACTACTTGTTGGTAACAACTATTTATTAAATCAGTGGAATTAAATTAATAAAATAAAAAATAAAGAGTATCAAAATTATTAATTTTATTAAAATTGCTTCAATGTTTAGAAACTGATTTGATAAAATAATAATGATACCCACAAAATAATTAGTGACATTTAATTTCTGTACATTGTAAAAACTTAATAAAAGAAGGTTCCACATGCAATATAACCTAATATCTCTAACTGCTTGAAATATAGCTTATTCTAACGAACCTCGATCTCACTGCCGCAAAACGCATCATATCGACAATGAGAGGCTCATCTGTTACTCGTTAGGCCCCAACTTCCAGCTGCCTTTCATCTGATTGTTGAAATTTCGAAATGGATAAAATTCTACAGGTAATAACACTTTTTTTATTTTTTCATGTAGTACGCATTGATCAGATAAATGCCTGGTGAGTTAAAAATAACTTTGTTATTTGAAATTTGAAACTTTCTAACAATTACCGTGTTTTCAAAAGACCTGAGAAGTCCTTTAATGCGTGGAAATACTTTAATGCGCGTCACTTAGGAAACGTGCTCTTAAAATATACTAGTTGTGACCAGATTAGTAAAGGAAAGTTCTTGCTCTTATATCCTGACATCAGTGTCTCAAACTTAGAAGATTATATGTGCATCAGTACAGTAGAAGTATTGATACAAATCTATCGATGATCATAGATTTGTAAATACAATTGCATTTTATACATTTATATATTGTATTGTTTTATGTCTATTAAGATATAGGTCCTTTAAAAATTTGAAAAAGAAGAAAATATTCTAATTATTCTATTTTATAACAAGTAAAAATTTATCGTTAGATTGCAAAAACAGACTTGAAATTAATTTTTACGTGTTATGAAATAAAATAATTAGAAAACTTTCTGCTGTTTAAAATTTTTAGAGGGACCTGTTCAGTTAGAGAAATATAATTGCAACGCGTTAACTTCACAAGTAACTAGTTAATAGCAAATTTGAAATAATGAATATAAACGACAAGTTGAACTATTATATATTTGATAGTATATGACAATTATTATGACAATAATGTTTTTTTATCGGCCACATAAGTATCGAAGTTGATTCTCTTGCGAAACTCAAGTTGTTTCCCTTTTTTAAGAGTTAGCTGACGCAGTTGACACGAGCGAAAGGGTAGAAGCTGTAATAGTTGATTTTGCCAAAGCACTCAATGTGGTTCCGAATAAACCACTTACTGAGAAACTTGGTGTCGAGAATAAATACTTGCTTAGTGACATTGATTAATAAATTCCTTCGCGTCAGAAAACATGAGTAGGCCAACAGTTTCGGAATATGTATAATGTTAACGTTAGGGGTTCCTTAAGGAAGTGTAATAGGGCCTATCCTTTTATTGGTTTTTGTAAAAGATTTCCCCAATAACGTACGTTCGAAAGTACGGAGATTGTTCGCAGATGATTGAATGTATGCATATTCTATAGAGCAATGGGAACAAAGAACGATGAAAATATTTTGCAAGAAGATTTAGAAAACTTGCGATATTACGCTAAAATATATGGTTTAGAAATTAACGGATCAAATGTGAAGAAATTTTATTTCACTGGAGTCATAATTATGCTCTAGTGGATTACTATTTTCGTATGGAGATCATTCTGCGAGTATCGGTAAATCTATATTAGTATTCAGTGTGATAGTAAGATTCAGTTATATAGTAAGTTGGAGGTGGGAGAGTGAAATATGCGAGTAAAGAGAAAGACGTGCATGTCATTGCATAGTTACATTTGTAATGTGAACATTAAAGGAACGTACGGTAAACGCGAAAAAATGGCACAAACACCTCTTATTTGTCCTATTATGGATTACGGAGTGAAATTTTGGGGTCCATAAAGTTACAAACAAATCTAGATAGAATTTGGAAGAAGGGTTTCAAGTTTACGTGCGAGAAATACACATTAAAACAATTTTAGGAATTGCTTGAAACAAGGAGATTCAAATGGAAACTTTGAGAAACCAACGTTTATCGGCAGAGGGGACCATAAACACAAATTTAAGACAAAAAATGCAGAGAACATATTTAGGGAAATTTTCATTCATCAATAAAACTATTAGAGATTGAAACAGTTTGCCAGCAAAATATTTTAAATCTATTCTTCGCAATGGAGTAGCACCAATAAAGTAAGGAACTTTAGAATCTTCTTGATTATAAACTAAGCAACTTACATTATCGTGTAGTACAGTTAAGTGCTGAGAATAACGTTGATGTGGTTGATACGTTGTACAGTGCAGTAAGTGCAACGGTATGGAGTGCTGCACAATGCTGTCATGGGTAATATTAAGTTTATCATTATTATTACTATTATTATTGTTACTATTGTTACTATTATTACAATTATTACTATTATTATTACTGTTACTATTGTTACTATTATTACAATTATTACTATTAATAGTGTCATTATAATATTACATTTAGTTTCATTTATTTTGTAAATTACTGCCACCGTTTTCTTCTCAATTGCAGTTAAATACACATCTAATTTATACACTTGTTGCGACAGGCCTACCACCAGGTATGTAGTATCTTATTCACCGAAGCATATGTAATGAAATTACTCAACATCTAACGTGGAGATTTTTCAGTCGTGTATGCTAACCTGTGAATTTGATGATGCCAAAGAAGTGGATAAAAAATTCACAGACATCAAATTACAATGACGATATATGTATTATTTCGAAGTTATAATATATTACAAGTTATATAATTAAAAATATATAAAAATTGAAAAAAATATGTAAAGTTACGAACTACAAAATAAATATTTGATGTTAAGAATATTGAGAATACCACATGGATTTAAAATGAATCAATTGTAATATTAACAATTATTCCAGTCAACGTGTTATTAATAGAGACGTTTTGATCTCCATGCGTGGGATCTTCTTCAGTATATAACATTTTTGAAAATGCATAGTTATGCTACAAAAAAGTTTTTTGGGAATAATTGTATTAGTCAAAATTATATGTTCAAAATTCTCTAAATACATCTATGATTACCCATATTTATATAGATCAAGGAATACCTGTAACACTTTCATGTTAACACAGTCAATTTACAATATTATCGAAATGAAAATGAAGACGTTCCATTCCGACAACGACAATGTGTATTTAACCACAAAGTGTAGAGGACCATTCATATTTGGTAAAACATTGCTTCAGGCTGAGAATCTATAGGTATAGCACCGTAATATGTTTAAAATTAACCCCATTCACCTTGCATGACAAGTTGGCAATCTTAATTGAATAGACCAGTGACACCAACCTAAACTTAGTAACTAATTAAATGCACTAGTTAGTGAATTTAAGAGTAGAATTAAATATCTGAGAGTATGTGCAGAACATTAAAAGTTTTTGAAAATCTATTAAAAAATATTTATTAAAATGTCAGAAATTTACAACGGACGAATTATCGTTCATTTAATTTACAATAATAGTTTAAAAATTGATATGTAAGTAAGGTGAAATACTTGTAATGTAAAAATAACCACTAAGCATATACAAGGAAAACATTTTTATAATGAGAGGTAGAGTAAAAGAAGAATAAGATAAATAATAGATGTATCTTGGGGCATATTAATGTCCTCATGGTTGGTTGTGTGTCCCTTTAAAAGTCAACGGCAAGGGTAAATATACTTCCCTTGTTCTTTCTGCCATAGTCCCAGACTTTGGAGATCATGGGGACTGAACTATATGAGGATGGGGGTTCATCCTATTGCCCGACCTTAAGGATGGGAATGGATTCGTGACAGGGTGAAAGAGAGGATCGTGCGCTGGTGGTGGTCCGTTATTTAAGGAATACAGTGCGCCAGGCAAGTCTCCGGTCCGAGCCGAACCAGGACATTCTATACCAAATTGCATTTATGTTGGTAGCAACCAGATTAACGGGAAACAAGAGATGGAGACAACACTTTCAGCATCTTTTATGATTGTGGAGAGTACCAAATGAACGTTTTCTTTTGCTACAAGGTGCAGCTAGTGCTACCGATATAAGAGTATTTTATCTTGCTACTACTCTCACCAGCTGTGCCACTGCGGAGAGACTTTCTGGCGCACTGCACTGGAACTGGTCGGCGTAAACTACGGAGGGGATAGATCCGAGCAGCCGATTTCTGGAAACGTACAGCGTTTTCAGCGTCGTGCAACAATTTCTTTTTGCTAGTGTCGAAAATCCGCACCATCGACACCCGAACCTAGGACTTCTCGGATTAGCTTCAGTTGCGAAATTGTGTCCAAGTTATTACTGGAAAAATTATATTATGTTGCTGCAGTCATATATTACCCCATAGATGGTTGGATGTCACTTTATACCTCGAAGGGTTAAATATGGGAGGGGGCTTCTTATTCATAGTGTCGTAGTGTTGTTCAGATTCATCAGTACTTCCATTCTTCAGTTTACCTAGATTTCCAGAAAAGTGCTTGTTTTTTCATTTCGCCACATAAAGAACTCAAAACGGTTGTTGCCGGTACATAGCGCGAATTTGAATCGTTGAGAGATTCGTATAAAGAGTAAACAACAATTTACAATTGTACATCAACTGAAACCTGGAAAAAACTGTCGAATCTGACTTATGCCACTGTGAATTTCAGTCCTCCATATCTTTCCACATTAGGCCACTGAAATGCGAGAAGTGGGCAAGGAAAGCGGAACGCGATTTTCCCAGCGCCTTGGAAGAGCCCTGCGACTACCCACCCACTTGCAGCTCGACCACTCGCCCGCCCACTCGCCCGCCCACTCGCCCGCCCACTCGCCCGCCCACTCGCCCGCCCACTCGCCCGCGCACTCGCCCGCCCACTCGCCCGCGCTCTCGCCCGCGCACTCGCCCGCGCACTCGCCCGCCCACTCGCCCGCCCACTCGCCCGCCCACTCGCCCGCCCACTCGCCCGCCCACTCGCCCGCCCACTCGCCCGCCCACTCGCCCGCCCACTCGCCCGCCCACTCGCCCGCCCACTCGCCCGCCCACTCGCCCGCCCACTCGCCCGCCCACTCGCCCGCCCACTCGCCCGCCCACTCGCCCGCCCACTCGCCCGCCCACTCGCCCGCCCACTCGCCCGCCCACTCGCCCGCCCACTCGCCCGCCCACTCGCCCGCCCACTCGCCCGCCCACTCGCCCGCCCGCTCGCTCGATCGTTTCCTCACCGAGTACTTCCGCCAAATTCGGGCTCCCGAGCCCCCGACTTTATCGGCTTCCGGGCGGCGGATTGGGCCCCCACTGCGCGAGGCCTTTTCCCCACCTCCCCCCACCCTTCGCCGCCCGCCGCCCTATGCTAATCAGCTCCGTTAATTATTGTAATCGAATACGACACGTGTATCATTTCTGCGAGTCACGCGACAGTCGAACCCTCCCCTTTCCTCGCTTCACTCGGCAGCGCGGCGTCCCGACGGCTGCGACGCCGCAGCAGCCGTCGACACCGACGCCGCATCGACTTCGCTAAGTGGTTCGTCCGCCACACGGAGGTTTGTCCGGTTTTCATTTCGTTCCCGGTGCTTTTCTTCGCCAATATTTCTAATAGAAGGAAATTACTTCCAGTAAATTGTGTTCGGTTGAATTGCAGATTAATCTTTATTATAGCTCGAGCGAACGACTGTACCTGCGTTAATAAACGATCGGAACCTCCCTTACAAATGTCTAAAATGCAAAAAGGAAAATGAAACCAAAAGTTTCCATTATTGTTTCATTAATCATGTATTTACAGTTTGGCGTTTAAAATGATACAAAAAACACTGTCATTACCGGAAAAGACAAATCTACAGAGCAGGCTTTGCTGTTACAGACTTTGTTGGGAAAATTTAGAACGATGGAAATATACCAATTATTTAATCTACTGATATCGCTTTGCAATTATTCTCAGGCCCAGAACAATTACACAAAAATACTTTGAGAACTAGTTTTTCCGTTGCATTGCATTGAAAAAGTTTGATATTTAAAAAAAATCTAATTGTGAACGAAAAAGAAAGAAAATTGAAAGCGTGGCTCTCGCTTGACGAGCTGTTCGATCTCTCCCTCCGCGACCCAAATCCGTAGATTGCGAGGGACGAGTCTTTAATACAATCCATTAAATAGGTCCGTAAATCACAACGATCTTCCACCTCGACCGCCCCCGCCTATGAGCGCTGAGCCCTCGCGCCGTTGCCCCCACCTCCACCTCCCCCCCTCCCCTCCCCCCCTGTCGAGCGGGCGGCGGCGCGGGGCGTGTGGCTGCAGCGAGAGCGCTCCGCGCTGCCCGCCTGCGCGCGTGCATGTGTGTGCACGCCCGCCCGCGTGTGTGTGAGTGTGCGGCCGGGCGGGTGTGTGAGCGAGCGAGCAAGCGAGCGCGTGCGAGCGAGCGGGCGGCCGCGCGCGCGCGCGCGTGTGTGTGTGTGTGTCGGCATAATGGCCGGGCCTAATCACATATTCGCCTTTGCCTCTGCGCCGTTTACCGGCCTGAGTTATGCGTGATGATTATACGCTGGTCCAGCACGCATATTGTCAGCGTCCAGGATTCATTGAGGATGTGGACCGACGGGCTCTCTGTGCTCCAGCATGCAATCATTCCGGCAGATACATCACGGACGATACTCCGCTTCCGACGTGGCAAAATGCAGTTGATGTTTGATGTATGCAGTTTACAGTGCATCGCGACAATATGGGATACACTGCGCTCTTGTTAAAATCATTAGCATTCTCTATATAATTACGAGCGCGCTGCCGCGTGCCGTGTACATTATGTCACGCCGTTGATAGTGGGGAAATTATAATCAATTACCGACGGCTTTTTCGAGCACGCCTTTTGTTCCACGCTCAGGGCATCGAGTACTTTTTATTCAGCGAATTATTACCCTCGTCGGACTGGCTGGCAAAAGCACCCGGAAGGTCGGAAATGGACGTTTCCGAGACTCGAAATTTAAAAAGGATAGTCGACGCGTGGAGTTTTGAATTTCGGAAGGACCTCCGTAAAATCGTTCACCCTCTAACGACCTCTGTTACGCTTCGTTGTTTTTGTTTTGGCGTTTCGCGTTCTGAAAAGGAGCGTCTCACACAAAGTCATTCGCGGGGGACATCCGAATAATTTCAATCATTGCTATGAATATTGTGTGAATTTGACACAGAGATATTTATGTGAACGTCGTTCAAAAGAATGTTTGGATCCTTCGACTGTATTCGAGCAGTATTTTTCAATAAAGGAATAAATTTTTAACGAGGGTGTTTCAAAGGAGTATTATTATGGACGTCACTTGTTATCAAATTCAATTGAGCTTTTAATATTTCTTATTTTGCTATCTCTGATTCTCACATTTCACTTCGGTCAAAACATTAATGAGATATTTATGGCTTTTGTTATATCTGTATTGTTTTTGTTAATGTATTTTTGTGGCAGTGTTCTGTGGAACAGTCGAACAAAGCAGTATTCACCCCCAGGGAAAAGGGTAATTTTTAGTTGCAAGACGTAACATATGGTTTGTCATTATGTGGACGTCAATTCTCTCATACGACAATGTAGCTAAAATGGGTGCATCTAGTAAATCAAATCAGTGGCTTCCGCTGAAACAGAGCGTTGTGCGAGACTTGGCGACAGCAGAGATATATCCGAACAACATACATCTAGTATTATTCATGCTACTACCGTCAATTGAGATTTGTAAAACGATTTATATATTTGTTCATTAATTCAATAATTCACTTAAGTCTATTTTTTTAATCAAGCTATCACAAAATGTAAGTGCTTCTATTACTTTAAGCCATTTCGTCGGTGTTGTAAAAAATATGCTGATGGTGGTCAGCAGATCATTTTGACTTACTTTCATTCTTCAATGCAAATCATTTACTGCGGCTACAAGAAATCTATAAACTCAGAGCAAAAAAATTAAGTTGTGAAAATTTTTCATTTTTTAAATTGTTCCCGTGAAATTTAACTATTTATTCATTTCAACTCATTTTGCCTTAGCTACTTAATTATTTTACGACACTTCAGAAATTGTTCTGATTTTGAACTGAATTGTACTGTCTTGAAGTTAGTAAAGAAATAGAAAACAAAAGAATTTTAAGTTATTAAGTTACTTACACCTTCTGAGAAGTTCATCTTCAATTAATTGAACATGAAATATGCACATTTTATTTCACATTGTGTAAGGTATTTTACATTTAACATATTTAAATTCAACGTCCATTCCTCAGAACCCACGAATTTTATTTATCTTTGATAAATAAAATTGTCTTCTTTGTTTTTTCCTCTTTTGCATTGAAAACTCAAAGGTATGTAATTCTGCAAGAAACTGGTATCGAGAATTGATGGAAAAACACATTTTAGGGTTTATTGAACTATTTTTTACGAAACATCCCTCTGTCCTTCTGACTGTCCGTTGATGAGCAGCACTAGTGTTTAAAACGAATAAAGATTTTTTTTCAAATGCAAATTCCTCAATTAACCTAGCAGAGTTGTAGAAATGCCTTGATAGTTGGAAACGGATGGTTTAATTTTTTAAAGTACTTTATATGCCTCTTCGAATATTGTCAAAAGTGGCATTGTCTGGTTTTGGCTTAGTTCCACCATTACCGCTGACTGCAGATTCTCTGGTCAGAGAGTACTCAGGTTCGAGTCCCGACAGTAAGTGCTTTTTGACATTGCCTACACAGCTAGGTTCAATTCAGCCGCTATCGCGAGGAGCTACCGGCTGCTCTGATAGGCAAGTTTCTTTGGTTTCTCGGATCAATACTTGGGAAGTATCCTAACAGACAGCGCGCCATCGTTCAATACCCTTCCTATCCCCTTTCCATCTTGTCTTCTCCTCTCCCTTACTCAAATCCTTGCATTTAATTGCTCTACACTACCACACATGTTGGTAGACCAGTGGTAAGCTAAGGAACCGTCCATAAATTAGCTAACATTAAAGAGGGGGAGGGGTTTGAAGCAGCGGCGTTACGCTGCATTATATAGGGGTAGGGGAGTATTTGTTTATTGTTACGTAACATTGATATTGTTTTACATTTTTCAACATTTTGGAAACAATTCCTGAAATAAATAAAAGTTAATTATTATACTAAATTGTTAGAAGAATGGAAATTTTATTCTCATTAAATTTTTATTGAATCTGTAATATTGCGGATAACATATTCCGGGGTGCACGACTTGTGATAAGAAATTTTCTCTCGTATGCGCCCTTCTTTCTCTGAAACTTGTCACTAATCTTATTGTTAGGTTCTGTCAGCATTGCCACATAATTCCGACTTTAATTTTCATAAATTTTAATATTCTACTAAAATAAAATTAATTCAAAGTGATTTTACTGTGCTATAATTTATTTTTACTTGCATTTACAATGACATGGTGTTGTTGCAAGCATTACTTAATTATTTAGGGCAGATTGAAGCGCGCGTTACGAATTCGTTGCGGGCAAGAGGCGGCATTCAAAATACTCCAAATTTGCTTTATGGACGGTCCCTAAGAAACTGTTCAGGCTGCAGCGGTGCCCCGCTGGGGAAGATACGTGATTAACGTCATCTCCGGGAAGCGGACGTGTAGGTTGCCACAGAAACTCACCATTCTATGGGGGGGAAACCACCATGCAACCTTCCGTGATAAAACGTTCACTACATTTATGACCATAACGGCTGTTGAGCCTGGGAAGAATCAATAAATTAATGAATGTAAAGTGTCTCCAAATTTTTCCATCAACTTTGGATCCAACACTCTGAATTGTAAAGCATTAGTGCCATTTTTGCTGAAAATTTTAGTTTCAAAACTGCAGTTTTTACGCGTCGTGCTTTATGAAATGTCTAGTCATTGCATCAGGACAACGAATAAAGGCTTTGAACGCGGAAATCTACGTTCTAGAATCTAACTTCTAACTTTGGCAAATAGTTTTGGGGGTAAAAAACCCTCAAAGGGGGATATGATGAGTCAATGATGTGATACCCGCGTCATGTAACCATCACATTGCTGGACGCGAAAACATTTACAATCGATTTGAAATGTACGAAATATTCGCACAGATTAAGTAATATTACGTATCCGTTACAATAAAAGGGGAAGTAGGTGCTGTTGTAGCAGCACGTTTTCATGCTCTTTGTATCATTAATTTTTCATATTTAAATCGAATGTTATCAAATAAGTACTACTTCGATATTTTCAATTGCCGTTTTCTGAGCGTACCGCTGTACTTTGTTCTTTTGTCTTTGCACTTGAGTTACAAATGCAATAGAAGTGAAGAACACTGTTTGTTCTTTTCCTTGTCAATATATTGTTAATGTTTATTGGACATTTTATTCAATTACTTAATACACTTATACTATTATACTTCCGAGTCAGTTTGCGTGCGGACACGAGTATGCGATCCGGTGTCAACTTCTAATGCATCCGCCGGCACTCCACCTCAGTCAAAATCTATGATCACCCCAACAAGCGAGGACAGTGGGGAGGCGTCCTACACAGTCGCAATATTTTTTAACATTTGTTGCGTCTTTTTTCGCAACACGTCTCTTTAGACATCCTTGGGTATTGAGCGTATAATCTGGAGTAAGCCTCTGTAAAGTTTTTGCATTTTTGTTTCGTCTCGTCACAGTCAGTCAATGTTTTTTCATCGCTGAGCCAGGGGCTCGGCGCCGTTACTAACCGGATTTCCCAGACGGTCACCCGTCCAGGAATTTGTGGTATCTTGAGCTGTTCGAGATACGTAGAGAAGCGTAGATAAGAAATTTAGCCAATGATGCTGGCTCTTAAAGGAATTGTTTGTGTAACCATTTTCACAACACGAGGTGATTTGTTCGTCTTCAATAGTTATACTTCTACTATAACATTTGTTCTTTATCTTGTCAGTATTAATAGAAACGTGAACTGCGTATTTTATGCTCATTAGTAATACGCCAGAAACCAATCTATGAGTTAATGTGGGCTTTAGAAATATGGAATTGCCGTATTATTCTAAGTTATACGAAACGTCGAAATAGTCCATAAACAAAATATTTCTCCTGTCTCAGGATGTATATGTTACGGCAAATGTGAGAAACTGGCTAATATGCGAATTAGTCGATTAATGTTCACGTTATCCAAAATAGGTTCGTAAATTTCAATGTTTAAACAGCTTCCAAGCATGATTCGGACTTAAGCCGGATGGAGTGCCCATTAGTCAACACGAGATGGATAGGGGAGGTGAAGTTACGCTAACGAGGAATAACAGATAATATGTGTTAAATAGGGATAAGACTGCTGGTGGGAATTTTCTGTGGCTAGTAAGAGTCAAGAGGAATTGTAACTTAAATTGTCCACCGTAAAATTCTATGTACTAAACATAACTATTTACACTTCAGTTGACGATTTGCTTCACATTTCCAAATGGAAGCTACGAGGCTCCGACCTTCGGCTTTCGTGATACATAAAACAACTTTGATTTCGTGATACATAAAACAAATCACACTCGAACGATCGTTTTTGTTTAGCCGACACTTGGCTAATGCCAAGATTAGTCGGATGGTGTCCAAATGATAAGTTCGTCATTCATACTTCATTCAAACTTTCTGGCTAAAACGTGAATGAACCGTTCAAATCGAGAATAGCTATATTTCGAACTTTGGCAGTAACAGATATATCATGATGTCGCTGCATATATTATTTCATGATAACATGGGCTACGGCTGAGATATTTAAATTAAACTCCTAACAGTAATGAGGTGAAACACGTGTGACATGACACTAAGCGAAAATTATTAACTGCCACATAGCTGAACAGTTTTCCTCTACGAATCTGCACGAATGCATTATTCCTAATTATAATCTTGATTTTGGCATTGCAGTGCTATTGATATTGAAGGTGGTGGTCGAGGCTAAAATGTCTGGAAAAGTTGTGAGAGTTGTGAACACATATACCATTATTCAAAGTTTGTAATTTGGGAAATATTTAGCATATAGGAATCTTAAAAAAGAACATTTTCAATGAGAAGAATATTACAAATTTTGCGATTCTAAAAGCGCTTTTGCAATAAAATAATAATTAACGTTACTTTCTCATAACAGCTGATGAAAATGTCTTATGTAATTATCGAGTTTGGATTGTTAATATCATTTTTATTTTGTTGCTGTGCAAAGATTACCTTGTTCCCAACAAAATATCAGTTGCATGCAATGGAGAGTGTTCAATAGAAGAAGCAAGGCGATGCATTTATAAGCCAATTTTCTGTTAACCTTAGGTTCCTTAAAATTCATGCTATAATATGGGCCGATCCGGATGGCCGAGATCGTTAAGCACTAGTGCCGTAGCGATCTGGGACCGAAGGATCGCGAGTTCGAGTCCCGCCTCGCGCATGGTTGTGGTTGTGGTTGTGTTTGTGTCCTTTCACCCCCTATCAATCACCATGTCATGTCATCTTCACAGTAACCATATCATTAAATCCAATAGTGGCCTCTAATGACTTAGATGTTGATGCGACCTTAAATAACCAAAAAAATGGTATAAAATAATTAATAATAGATAAATTGAATATCATGATACAATAAAATAACTTCTTAAACTAAATTGTACCGTGTCTATTTAAGAGTTTGACAAAAACGAGGAGGAAAGTATCATTTCCGCTTGCATCCAAGGACCTCACATGAGGCTAATATGGTACCGATCGGTCCACATTCCTCCGCTAATCCCCCCCCTGAATCGCGGCGAAGAGGGAGGGCGGCCTGGCACGCGGGGGGCAGTGGGCGGCGGTGGGTGGCGGCCGGAGGCTCGCGTGCACGTCTGCTTGTTTTGTCGGTCCCAAAGCGCCTTTCTGTTCCGCGCCCCTCGTCTTCCACACGTGATTACTTCCTGTGACGTCAGGCCGACGGCGCGGGGGCGGGCGCGGGGGCGGGCGCGGGGGCGGGCGCGGAGGCGGGCGCGGAGGCGGGCGCGGAGGCGGGCGCGGAGGCGGGCGCGGAGGCGGGCGCGGAGGCGGGCGCGGAGGCGGGCGCGGAGGCGGGCGCGGAGGCGGGCGCGGAGGCGGGCGCGGAGGCGGGCGCGGAGGCGGGCGCGGAGGCGGGCGCGGAGGCGGGCGCGGAGGCGGGCGCGGAGGCGGGCGCGGAGGCGGGCGCGGAGGCGGGCGCGGAGGCGGGCGCGGAGGCGGGCGCGGAGGCGGGCGCGGAGGCGGGCGCGGAGGCGGGCGCGGAGGCGGGCGCGGAGGCGGGCGCGGAGGCGGGCGCGGAGGCGGGCGCGGAGGCGGGCGCGGAGGCGGGCGCGGAGGCGGGCGCGGAGGGTGGGTTGGGACAGTGGCGGAAAAGGTAGAGCGAGGTGTAGCAGAGTAGGAGGGGAGTCGAGACGAACGGCAGGTGGGAATGTTAGAACGGAGCGGAGGTGTGTGGGAGGAGCAGGGAGAAGCGACGCAAGGCTGTGAATGGCGGAGCGAAGATAGTGAGTTGGAGCGGAGCAGTACGAGGCGAAGCAGAAAAGAGGAGGCTAGTTGGGTTGGAGCGAGAAGAGAAGGCGGAGTGGAACAGGCGTATGTCGGCGCAGCAGGGAGAGACAGGGCGAAACTGGTGGGTCAGAGTGGAGCAGCACGGAGCGAAGTGCGGAGAAAAAGAGGCCAGTTGTGAAGAAGCGGGGAAAGGCAAGACGGAGAGGAACGGGTGTGTAAGGGCAGAGCAGGGAGAGACAAGGCGAAGCTAACTGGCTACACCGGAGCAGTACGTGGCGAAGAGGGGAGGAAAAGAGTAGGTCACATGGGAACAGGGCAATGAGGGCGGAAAGGGAGAGGCAGGGCAAAGCTAACGGGTCAGAGTGAAGCAGCACCGGGCAAAGCAGGGCGGACAAGATGAGGCAAGTTGAAAAGAAGCGGAGAGAGGCCAGACGGCGCGGGACGGGTCACACAGGCACGGGGGCACAGCGAGGCAGAGCAGGAAGAAACGGGATGCAGTGGGAAAGGGTGCGGTGGGAAACGGATAACCCAGTTTTCACCCTTCATCCATCGTCTACTATCTCCCCACCAAGTTTATCTACTGCTCCTCTTCCCGCTCGGCTGAGCGGGAGCCCAGTTCGATTCCCCGAGCGGCCAAAGCCGCGCATCGCGCGGCGCAAAACCGTATCGCATTTATCAGGCGCATCGACAGACCGACGTCCCACGCGAAAAATATTATTATTTTTGTGGCTTCTTTTGGATAGCGCTGGAAATAAAAGCAAAGCCCCGGACTGTGCAGGAAGGGTGAGAGGTGTTGTTGTGTACGTCGTTAGGGAATCGGAATGAAATGTAGTTCCAACCTTCTCATCTATCTTTTTGTCCACTGCATTTTATCTTCATATCCGTATCGCACTCAATATTTCATCAGGTGCTTTCAAGAGGTCGTTTTCTGCCTTGATGCTTCACTTCACTTACGACAACACTTCACGCTCGCCGAAGAAAGTCATTAATATTTCTACTGAAAACACTCTTCTGTTCGATATTTTCTCAAAGGTAAATTGAAAATCTGAAGTTACTTTAAACCGAGAATATTGTAAGAAACTCTGTTAATTGTGTAAATTTACATTCGCTCATGCCACATCTTAAAGCGCAATAAACAACACATATAAAATTCAGTGTTTTCTTTTGGTAGCACGTCTGAACCGCCAATGGGGGAGAAGATACAAAAAAGAAACAAACGCGATTTACAAGAAAAGCTTTGCATGAAAGCGTAATCAATCATAGGGTACAAATGTTTTACCCGCATTATTTGGAAGACTCGGCTTTTAGTACAGGAAATCCCTAGCGATTCCTAAACCGACCCCCTACTCGGGGTGATATATAACTGGTGGGTTGCCAACAAACGTTCTATAATTCTGTTTGTCCGCGGCTCGTGACGTAGGCGGTGGGCCGTGCGGGGGTGGCTGGGAGCGCCGCCTAAGACGCTGCACGCTCCTTCCGGTCGGCCTGCGCCCCTTCCCTGCCCCCCCCCCCCCCCCCGCCGTCCCCGCCACGCCCCCCCCCCCCGCCGCCCGTGCCGTCGGCGACGCGTAGCCCCGCCCTGTGAAGGTCCCCTTCGCCGCTCGGCACGGAGGGGCACGTGACAAATTCGGGAGGCGCGGGACGGGGGGCGAGCGAGGACGAAAGCGAATGTAGGGGCGCGGTGGCTTAGTGCAGGGGTGAAGAGCTCGCGAGTTGGGAACATGGCGAAGTTCTCGCAGGGAGGATTGCCCGTCGGTGGTCCGGGTGCGAATGGGAGGGGTTACTTTATAATCTCGGTGTTGGGTTAACTTAAGCTTGAAGATGAAGTTCAGTCCTTAACAGAAAGATGAGGATGAAAGCAAATATTTGAGGGGCAGCCCTGTTATAATACAGTACGTGTGATATACTTTTCAATGTTTAAACAGTTCAGATCACCACAGATCCAAATCTCAACTATTTAGGAAATCCGGTTTTAAACCGTTTGTAAGACAATATTTTATTTTTGTATCTGCAATCACTTTAACGTTCTTGTTTTCTGAAAAAGAATGAATCCAAGTAGGAAAATGAATATAGTGTATTGGAACTCTGCAATGCACAAAGCACAAAGAACATGCTGCAAAGCACAATGAAGTTTCATCCTATTTACGTATTTTAATAAATCAGACACGGGCCATATTTGAGTGATACAACTCTTCGTACAAGTGGAACGATAAATGAAAGAAAAGATAATTCAACTCTCAGTAGTAGAATCGCTAGGATGAGGAAAACCGGACACGAAAGTAAAAGAGAAATAAGTTGTCGTGTAGAAATTTTGATGAGGTGTTTAGTTGAAAGAGAAAAATTGTTGTTATAACCAATATAACTATTTAATATTTTATGTGGTTAACAGTCCTGTTCTTGAACTTCTGGTTTCACTGGGAACTTTTCAGGATTGATGTATTTTCAGAATGTTCAGGACTTAGGTTATTTGTCTCTAATACACGGTACTTGACAAATACTATTCGTGCTTTAGAAAATCCTGATGAACCAAAACGTCGTTCCTGGACTTGTGGATGTATCTTTATTTCCAAATCACTCGTGAGATAATTTTTGAAAACATTTGTATTAGGGTTACCACCCATTTAAAAATAAATAAATAAGTACAAAATGAGTTAATATGTACAAGATACGTAAATAAATAAATACAAAATTAGTAAATAAATAAATACAATTTGGAATAATTTATAAAATATTTCACCCAAACATTGTGGCAAAGTTTAATAGTAACTCAATTTGATAAAGCTTACGCGTAGTCCTGCCAATCGTAGCTTTCCCAGCCCCTGTGTATGCGCGTCAGGGGAGGAAGGGCTTGAGTATCTACGATTCACAAAGCGGGAGGCGGAAGGGTGCGGAAGCGCTTGTTCCTGCCCCGGTGTCTGCGCGCCCTCGTCGTCTTTCGCGACGCGAGAGCTGCGACGTCGCAATCGAGAGAAATCCGCTGGCGAAATGGCGGCCCCTTTGATGGAATGGAATCGTTAAGGGGGCTAGAAAGAAATGAGAAAACGTTATCGATGGAAAGTACACGTTTATTCGATAAAGAGCCTTCTGATCCAGCGTTTTCAGATTTAGATACTTTTGTTTTTCTTTATGGTCGACAGTTTTGAAACGAAGCTTGCATAAATTAATCAGACTCTTGCCTTTAGCAAACGTAGACATAATAAAATGATATTTCCCGCCAATAAAATCAATTTGAATATTAAATTTGTGGATTGTGAATTTAATTTGACAGTAGACAAGCAAAGAAGGAAAACATACATCGTACGAAGAGGAACAGAATGGAAAAAAATGAACACTAATTATATAAAGGTGACTTTGAAGGTGAAATTTCCGTGCTGCGCAGTAATATGTAATCGATTCAAATTACACATTGAGGATGCATATTTTTATTGTAATACTTCATGCATAGGATGGCAAAGGCAATGAGAAGACGACAATAACTCTTCTTACTTTGATGTCTTATTTACCTTATGAAATAAACTTTAAACTAAAGATGAATAAATATTGAATAACAGTAATAATAACAATAATGATAATAATAATAATAATAATAATAATAATAATAATAATAATAATAATAATAATAATAATAATAATAATAACAATAATAATAATAATAATAATAATAAACTTTATACAAATTTTCCATATCCATCATGCTTCGGAAATGATAGAACGGGTGAACTGAATTTCTCTGTCCATATTTTATCGAGCTTCCAGATATTCTTCGTGAACGTGGAATAGCGCATCGCATCACCCAGCAAAAAGAGGGCTAAGAATGTCAGCGAGGGCCTCAACAAATCTTCCCTTAACGGCTGGGGTCTCAGTCAGATGTGAGCGTGTCCCGTGCTGGACATCTGCGCCCCACGCGGCCGCCGAGTGTGGGTTACGAGGCCCGCCTTCCGCTCCTCGCCCGTCCCGCGTGCCACCCCGCGTCCCGTCCCGTGCCGCCCCGCGTCCCGCCCTGTGTCGCCCCGCGGGAAGCGTCACTCCCCGTAGCGACAAGCCCCGCCGCACCTACATTCACCCGCTCCCCTGGCCTGGCCCGCCCCGCCCCTTCCCATCCTGCCCCATTCTCGCCCGCTCCGCCCCGCTTCGCTCCCTCCGGCTCGCTGCGCCCCACTCCTGTCCCATTCCTGTCCCATTCCTGTCCCATTCTTCGACTCGCTCCGGCTCACTGCGGCCCGCTGTCCCCGGGAGCGGTGACTCAGGGCCTCAGCGGGTGTCACTGCAGAGCATCTGACCGGGAGGTTCTGTACGAGTTCCAACGGTGGCGGTTTTCGTCACTTCCTAGATACCTAGCTCGAATTCAGCCACTGTCTGGAGGAGAATTCTGGCGAAAGGCTGCTCAGATCAGTATTTTCCAATCAGTACCAAGCGAATGCCAGAGCGGTACCCTAATAAACGGGTCACGGGCCGCACGCGAACTTTCCTTCTTCTTCCTGGTCCTATCTGCACTCCTTACGCACATACACTTACACTAACATGCATCACACCGCCACCTATCCTGGGAGACCTGTCGAGAGCTTAGAACATTTTCTGGCTCGGGCTGTGCTCCGCTGGTAGAATATGCCTAGCTGACGGTAGGTCGGCGCCGGATCTCACCATCCAGCAGGGGAAGAGCAATGTCATCTCGCAAGGGCGAAACTCGCACTACGCTTACGTTACTAATGACCTTAGCGGTTGACGATTCCGAAATTACTAATCAATCAATCAAAAAAATACGACAGACTCTCACCTTTCCGGGTCCCACCACCAGGCTTCGCCCCGCTTCTCGTCTTGGTTTTTTGATTGATTTAGTGATTCCGAGCACGTCAACTACCAGGGTCATTAGTCCCGTAAGTGAAGTTCATATTTTTACTCGGCAGGTGGCGGCAATCATTCCCTGGCGAGATCAGGCGCCGACCTACCGTCGGCTAGCGGGGTTTTCTCCTACCAGGTATCTCCCACCAGCGCGGCACCGTCCCAGCCGGGACAAGCTCTAAGCTCCTGACCGGTCTCCCGGCCGCTTGTTAGGGTACTGCTCCGGCATTCACCTGGTGTTTATCCGAGAAACTACGGAAAACTACCGATCAGAGCAGGTGGCCACTTGAATTCTGCACAAGACTGACTGAATTCGACCTAGCTGACAAGCTATCCTCGTGGTTCTTTTCGCCGCCGCCCGCCGGTCGCTCAGGTTCCCGCGCTGCCCGCCGCCGTTCCGCGACCGCCACTGGCATCTCCCTTGACCTTGGGGTCCGCGGTCCCCCTCACGACCCAGTGGCGACGTTCCTCACCAACCACTCTTCCTCTTCCGCCTGTGACCACGCGCGTACCACTGTTACTACGCCCACGATCGAAGTCCTACTGCCTGGCAGGGGTGACCCATGGTGTGCTAGTCAGATGGCGCAATTTACACCTTTGGGTACCAGGGTTCAAATCCCAGCCAATACTCTTTGAATTTTTGGTGGTCAAAATATGTTCTTGAAAAGTGGTCGTGGTGCTCTCGTTTCTCCTGTCTCTCATTCCATCATTGGTACACAAACAAAATAATAATAATAACAATAATAATAACAACAATAATAATTATAATTATAATAATAATAATTATAATAATAATAATAATAAATAATACCGAGCGAAGTGGCTCAGTGCGTAGCGCGCTGACTTCGTATTCGGGAGGTCCGGTTTCGATTCCCGGGCCGGCCATCCTGACCGGGGTTTTCGTGGTTTCCCTCGGTCATATGGCGAATGCTGGGATGGTTCACAAAGTCCACGATCACCTTTCACCAATATCCTATCACCTCCTAATCCATGATCGTCCCTTCACCTATCATCAACCTATCATCTCGTAATTCCCACTTCAAGGCGTAACAACCTTGTCGTAATCCAAGGATACAGCTGAAAAGCTGATCCTGGAAGAATTACACACGTTAATCGTGTAGCGTGGTCATTAATGGCCTATACGCCAATAATAATAATAATAATAATAATTATGATTATTATTATTATTAATAATAATAATAAATAATAATTAATAATAATAATAAATAATAATATTTAATAATAATAATAAATTTATTCAAACTGCAATTGAGCATAAAACATTAAATTGGGCATAACACAATAAATTTATTCAAACAGCAATTATGGTGGCAGCTACACATGTACTATCAGCCATTCATCCCAGATATGTCCGAAGAGGCTAGTCGTAATACAAGTACCGTAATACAAGTTGGTCCCCGATTACGCGGTGAACAGGTTTAGAACCTCGTTCCCATACACAACATACACAAATGCCCTCTGGTTTCTAATACTAATGGCCTTAGCGTTGACGCGGCTGGAAATACCAATCAAACACAAAATGAAAACCTTTGATTTCGGGCGTTCTGATACAATATACTAGTTGCAGATAAAAATAAATTAGTAATCAAACCAAAATCATTTATTTGATATACAAGTCTTTGCATATTTATTAATGAATTTTTGTAAGAAACCTCCCTCCACAGTGTACTCCATTAGTACTCGCAGTATTTCAGTGACCCTCCCCGTCACTTCTTATCGCTACTATTGCGTGTCGCTAGAGTGTCTCAACTGCGTGTCAACGAGACGAAACGAATTCCTTTCTATCAGTCCCTTCAGGTCAAGTTAATTTTCTCTCTCTATGGTGTTGCTCCTAGCTTAATAACCTATGGACAACACAGAGATTCCTCCTGTATATTTTCTTTCATATTTTTAGATTAAGAATTTATATTAATTTATATATTATTGTTATATTACTCATTCGTACTTTTAGTTGATATTTCCTGCATTTTCCAGCAAAGTACAATTCAAATGCGCATTATTAACGCATATATTAATCATGATAGGCCTGAATAACGTTTTAAAAACTTTCATTGCACCAATGTATAATTTTAAAAACATTTAATTTTTTTCTCGCAAAAGGTTGAAATAAACATGGTGACACCTTTCAAGATGTTATGAAAAACAACACGAGCATTTATAATTGTATTACTGCAACATTTTAAGGTGAAAGTTTGAACTATCTACAGATTCCATATATAGATCTACAGCGTACTCATATGGACGCGCCAGGCAGATAAGGGTTAGTGTAGAATCAATTGAATATCTCTCCTGAAAAAATAAAATATGACATAACTTAGTCTGTAACTCGGTAACCTCTAATCTCCATTACTGCACCGAAACGGCCATTGCGTTCAGTGCAGAAACCCACCGGCGAAGTGGGTTACGCCTACATTGACTAGCGCAATACTCCAGATCCGCCTGTTGACCAGCTGCTCTGCGCCATTCCGTTCCTCCGCCCCGAATTGGCCTTGCGCGCTCCCCCTCCGCCCAGCGCATTCCAACGACGAGCTCGATGCCGCCGCCCTCGCTCCTCCTCGTCCTCCGCCTCCTCCTCCTCCCCCGCTCCGCCGGCGGCGCGCGGAGCGGCTGGAGCGGCGCGCGCGAGGCGTGAACCCGCCGCCGGAAGGGAGGCTCCGCGCGCTTATTATGCAAGACTCCGCCCCCCCGATAGATCTCTGTTTCGCCGCGCCGCACGGTGCACAGTGGAACGGGGGAGGGACGGGGCGGGGGGGGGGGGGGCGGCGCGTCCGCCAGGGCGATAGGGCCTGTCAGTCAGTCACTCAGTCGGCCCGACGCGGCGGCGGCGGCGGTGGCGGTGGCGCTGGCCGGAGCGGTGATGGTGGCGGCGGCGGGGGCGGGGGCGGGGGCGGGGGCGGGGGCGGGGGCGGGGGCGGGGGACGAGAGCGGCGGTGGCGCGCTACCGAGGGGCGACGCATAAATTAATATTCGTCACGGCTCGCCGCCCGCGCGAGCCCTTGTCCCGCATTCGTGCTCCCTCCCCGCCCCCGCGCCGCACATGCACTATGTACTCGACATCACCCGCCTGTTTGTACTAATGTGCCGATTTTCGCGACTAAGTAATATCTTGAGTTTTTATTGTAATTTTATTATATTAAATTATTATTAAAATTGACTTTCAATTATGAGCATGGACGAATTGTGTATATTCTTATTGATGAAATAATTAGGACAGTTACCGGCTGTTGGTGAGAGGTGTCAAAAATGAAATCTTTGCCATTCAAAGTAACAATTCAACAACCCTTACAGTTAAAACTGTTTGTACAGGATGATGTTAGAAAAGAACACAGGCCCCAAACTTATTTTGCTCCCTCGATTGGCATACATGCTTAATTGACTTAATTAATATTTTATTTAAGAAAAAGATACAAATTACTATTTTACCAAAAATATCAAAAATCTATCAAAAATTTGAAAAAATTATTTTTATTAAATTAATTTAATTTAAATTAATTTTTAAAAATTATTTATTATTAAATCTATCTATCAAAAATTTGAAAAAATTATTTTTGAGTTTTGTATTAAGATTTAGTACATTTTACACCCTACATATTCTACTAATTACATATTGATAATATTGATCGATACTATTAAGGAATTATTTCGTATAAACGGCTTATTTTATGTAAGTTATTAATTTCAGCACATTGTTAATTTCTTATACTTTTACACACCAAAATATAATAAAAATGAATGGTAAAGAGTATCCTTATTGTGTACAAAATCAAAAATATTGTTACTTTAATAAGAAAAGTTGTGAAAAAATCTGGAATAAAAAAACATTGTTATCAAGGATGTACAAAACGAACAAATAAACATTGTATTTGTAATGTAAATATCTATCTATAAATAGTCATGATTTAAATTCAAAGATAGTGTGTATTTTTTAACATGTATTTATACGACTTAGTGTCACTTGCTCACACATTTTCAAAATTACGAAACATAATTTTCAATCACAAGAGTAATTAAATTTTGCTTTGAGATAGTATATATTTACACCTCCAGTAAAACGGGAAAAGGCATTTTTAAAGAAACATAAGAGGCGAAACATATGGCGGGAAATTAATATCGACGCAACGAGCAAAAAGTTCAGTAACGTTTCCATTTATGGAAAGTTTCTAGTCAACCCAGAAGCATTAATTGACTATTGAATTTCCGATAGGCATCGCACGCAGGACCATCTCCGTCGCGCAGGGCGAAAGACAGACGGCGGAAAGGGCCACCACGTGCGCGTACCGTGCGGCAGTGGGCAACGGGGACACGTGCGGAGACGAGGGAGGAGGGCCCGCGGGGGAGAAAGGGTCAGACGAGGACAGCGACAGAGATCAAGAGAGACCCACCGCAGCCGTCGCGACCTACCGTCCAGTTAAGTACCCGTTTCATGAATTGCAGATATTTTAACGCCACGCTCGCAAAACTCGTCCTCCATTCGTCACAAGGGGGCGAGCGCCTCGGCACGAGCGGCGGCGGAGGCGGAGGTGGGCGACTGAAGTGTGCCGGACGGCGGCCGGCCGTGGCGGGGAGGGTGGAGGCGGGGCGGGGCGAGGGTGGCGGAGGCGGAGACGAGGCCGCGGGTGCACGCGACGGCGCCCGGATGCCCCGGGGAAGGAACAGACGAGGTGTTAATTGTAGCAGTACGCACGTCGGGAAGTTCGAGGAAGGATGAGATTGAGAATTAAACCCGGAGATGGCGTATTGAAAGCGATGTGGCGTGGCGAGAGAGAGCGAGCGCGAGGCACTGGCGAGCGGCAGCGGCGGCGGAGGCGGCGGCGGCGCCGGGGCGGCGGCGGCGGCGGCGCCGGGGGCGGCGGCGCGCGGCCCTCCCCTAGCAGCCGCGACGCATGCGCGCCCATCGCCGACCAATCCGAACCCCAGAGTGGGACGCCGAAATGGCGAGCTGATCCCCTGTCAAAGAGAACCCAATATCGACCTTATTTGTCTCGGGCGGTAGGGGCGAGTATCGCGTGAAACGCTGTATATAAATTTAATTATCTTGTCATTAGCAAGCCCTATTGGTTACCGTGGATGTGTTCTGTGTGCAGCGTCGCGGCGGGCGAGCGCCCCCCCTCCGCCCGCGGGCGGGCTGGCGGGCGCGCGCCGGCGGCGGCGGCGACGGCGGCGGGGCCGCGGTTATCCTCTCCCGGGCGCGTATAGCACCTAGCCCCTCCGCCGGCGGCGCCCCACCCCGCCCCGCCCCGCCCTCGCCGCCGGCCCCGCCGCGCCGCTCCGCGCCGCGCGCCGCGCCCGCCGTCCCGCGCGGCCCGCCGCCCGCCCTCCGCCCCATCAACGGCGGTACGACGCTGGAAGCCACTAGTAATGGGTCCCCCCATCAATGCCAGCATACAACGTCCGCGGAGGAACGAGCCACTTGCGCGATGATTTCCGCCTGTGAATCAGCCGCCTGCGCCGCCGCCGCCTCCGTCGCCGCCGCCGTCGTCGTCGTCGCCTACGCCGCCGCGCCTCGCGGGCTCAGTGTCGCGTGCCGCCACTGAAGCGGCGCCGGTCGTCGGCGCGTTCCGGCGATCGTATCGGGGGTGGGCGTGGGTGAGGGCGCGGGAGCGGGCGGGCGCGTGGACGCGAACGTGGACGTGAGCGCGGACGCGACGGGCGCGCCGACACCACCGCCGCCGACGCCACCGCCGCGTGGTCGAGGAGCAGTGTGCGCGCGCGAGTGCCGCGGACGCCGACGACGCCCAGCAGCGACGCCGGCCGGCGCGCCAGTGCCCGAGCGAGCGACGTCGCCGCCGCGGGCTGCCCGCTGCCCCGGCAGCAGCAGCAGCTGCAACACGCCTGACAGCTGCCCCCGCAGATAGACAGTCCCGCAGCACCGTCAAGGACGCACGCCGCCGCGCCGAGCCAGCCGCGGGCCAGCGACCGCTCTAACAGGTACCTCCCCGCGCCTTCGCGCCTCCCCCGGCGACCGGCCTGCGTCCGCGCGTGTCCTTCCGAGTGCGTGTAAACAGTGAGACATGGCACACGCCGGGCGCGCCGCGCGCCACGTGTCTCGCCGGCGACTGTCAGTGGCCGGCGGGTCGCGACCCGGCGTGTCGCGTCGCCCACGTGGGCCGCCGCCATCGCCGTCGCAGGCGACAGGCTCGCGCGCTCCGACGCGGTCTGTACAAAGTGTCTCTGGATGGCACAGACCGCCGACGAGCGGGGCCGAGCGACGCCGGGCGTGCAGGGGCCGCGCGCGAGCCGCCGTCCGGCCGCCGTGGGCGACGGCGCCGCGCCGCCGCCTTGCCGGCGGCCCCTCGCCCACGCTCCGCGCCGCAGCGCCGCCCGCCTGGCACGCTCGCCAGAGCACTGTGGTGAATTCAGGACACCACCGTTCATTTTGAGTTCAATAACACAGTTGTCATACTGCGTGTTCTCCTGTAAGTTCAACGGAAACGTGGATTTTTTGCACACTCATTCTCAGGATTACTTTGTTCTATACTTCCCATAACATAATAGAATACATGTGTTGAATAGATTAGACGTGTGTTGTTGCACAACAGAATATGTAAGTTCAATGCAAACATGGATTTTCTACACGCTCATTCTCAGGATTGCTTTGTTCTATATTTCCCATAACATAATAGAATACGTGTGTTTAAAAAACGTGTTACAGTTAATTTTATAAATCCCTTGCTACTTTAATTATTATATGTGAAAGAGATACATCTAATTATTATATAATACCGGTATGTCAATTATCTTACTACAGTAATAGTAAAATGTTCAGTAATTAAGTTTTTATAAAACACTGAACATATTACACATTTTAATATGTAATTGCTAAGCATCCCGTAGCCATTATTTTTTACCTATGTACTACATTGACCTGGCATGCACAACATGCCAGTTGCAAATGAAAATTTTCATGTCATGATTTGATGGTCACAGGCTAGTTTATAAGGGCATATTTTCATCTCTATAAATTCGTCTTATCGAGGATTCAATGAAATATTAGTGCTTTATAGAACTGTGCAATTTTCCTGCAAAGCATGAAATGTACATCTCCGTTGTGAAGAGCTTATTTGCAGCTTTCATCCTACTTATAAAGTGTGTATTTATTAACGAATCAGAGTTGATTTAACACAAAAACTGAGTAAATAAATCATGGAAATATGAGGCATTAAAATATGAGGCGGTAATTCTCTATACGTGATATTTCTTTATGCCTCTCAGACGATTTTCCTAGAAATCACTTCACAAGTACATTGTAAATTACTTTCTCCTGTTTACATCCCTGGAGTACAGGGACCACACAAAAACAACGGCCCCAGAAAGAGCAAGGGTTTTACTACCGCTCGCCACAAGGTGCGAATCCCATTGACGGCCAGAGCCACCTCCTCCTCCGTCTCCTCGTCCGCCGCGGATACACGCGTGCATAACCGTAAACCGCCAATGGCAGCGGGTGTAAATACGCGAATGCACGCCGCTTCCCCCGCGAGCGTAACGTCTGTTTAGGGCCTCGGTTTCCTTTCTCGCTTCGGTCATAACAGCCCGTAAATTTACCTTTTAAATGAAATGTATGCGCCGGCTGTTTCGTCTGGCTTCTTGCGACATGTGCCGGAAAGGCGGGCGGGAGAGGGCGGGGCGGCGGGCGACGGGCAGCGCGGGCGGGTCGCGTGGCGGCGGGGCGAGTGCGGGGCGACGGCCGGGCGAGTGCGGCCCGGCGCGTGCGGGGCGCCGCGACGCCCAGCGTCGCCCGCCGCCAGCTGCCCGCCGGTGTTCTGCGTTGTTCTCCGCGATGCCCATGCGTAGCAAACGCCCTACTTTCATTGTATTTGCCATTGACTAAGAATGAATGCCCTCGAGGGTTCTAGTTACATGTTACATATTATATTGCACATTAAATAGACACGTTGTATTTGTTATTAATTGTTTAGATCTGAAATGTGGTTCAGTTCTGAAGTTTCGGTCTCGTTGAAAATGGTTCCTAGTTCGGCTTATTTTTTCAATCGCAATCTTACGCAACACAAACACTTAAACATGAATCAAAACAATAATATACACGGCATGTTTCGATTTTAAGAGCTTATAAACAATTGTAGGGATCCAAATTTCATGTTTTAGAATGCCAATTAACTTAGATTGTCACATGTCATTCACGTTTAGACCTTTAAGTGTTAAGTAATAAATTATCAGGTTTAATTCAGTGAAATAATTTTACATTTTATGTGAAATTTTACATTCTTTCTCTTCATTTTGGAAATTTGTAGTTTTTTCCTTGGAGAATGTTTTGCGTAACAAAATAATCAAATATAGCAAATTATTGCTTGATAAGACTTTTATTTTCTTTTTGCTTTTTCAAATTTTAGATTTAGAATACGGGTCTGCATGTTTCTTGAAATTAATGAAACAATAATTCAACATGTTTGTAAAGAAAAGTTTCTGAAGGTAATGTAGTCAAAAGTTGTTTACAGATTGACTAAACTCGATTTTACAATTAAATGTCAATAATTTGATGTGATAATGTAATGTGATAATTCATATAGCTAAAAATTACTGTATCGGTATATTTTAATTATATGATTTGCAAAAAATCATGTCAGCTCTGAGTCACAACCCTGTTGATAATGTTTGAATTTCACGAGTTTAATATTACCTAAAGGATAATTTGCAACCGGTTTTTTGTTTTGAGGTGATCCAGATTAAAGATTATTTCAATAAAATGTTTTCAAATCTGATTTTGTTTTGTAAACAGCCTAAATTTAAAAAAAAATAAATAGTGTTATCATCATTTTAAACATCATTTAGAAAATCATGTTTCGTTTTTTCAGGCAAATATACGTGACCTTAACTACATTTTATTACATAGACACTCAATTGCATTTTCAGTCAACAATTCATTAAATCTATACACATTCAGTCAGATTATTGTTGAGAACCGAACACATTTTCATTGTCATCCCGTTCTGTTTTAAGTCAATATTATTTAATTAGTAACTGTAATTCATTCGTGTGATTACAAAGCGCAACGGCATTTGCTTCCAAATATTACCTCGAACAAACAAATATTACCTAGATACAATGAGGTCAAGAATTTCAGCGAAAATAACGTTAAAGCAGTGATTTTGTGTTAGTGTTACAAATAATTCAAAATATGTTGTATGCTTTGAAAGAAGATTACTGTAAATATATTACTCGCCTCATATATACTTTTATTAATGATAAATATTCGTCCTGCAACTGCATATTACTATATGTGACTTAAATCGTTTTCCGTTCATGTATAAACAAATTTTTGAAAAAAAATTCTCCTTTAGTATGGCAATATCTTGCTATACATAGCAATATCTTACGATTCGTTGCAAAACGTAAGGAAAATTGCAACCATCTCAAAATAATATTTTTATATACATTAATAGAATAATATAATTTTTAAATCTCGTTGCAGTACATCTTGAAAAACTGTGGCCGTCATTTTTAAAGAAATAATCAACAAATCAGCTCATTCTTTTAATATTTGCGAGCATTATGATGTTATCACACATTTGTAATTCCCACAACGTAGCGCAGGCTGCTGAATTTCTTGGAAAACATCTGGCCTGCTATTCTCCATGAAAAACTGCGAAGAACATTCATAACGGCATGTCAGAGGCGCTGTAGAATTATATTCTCTCTTCCACGCTGAAAATGAATAATAACGATCGTGACGCAATACTTAGAGTGGTATTTAAACGACCTTAATGTAAATGCACTGTGAAAGATTGATTAGGAGTTGAAAATTAATACCATGAAATGGACATTTAAGGATTCAAGTAGTGCATTATGTAATGTCTTATAGTGATGTGCATTACGTTGAATATACTTACGCCTTTGCAAAAGGAGGGTACGAAAAACGTCAAAGTGAAGGGTGAGAAAAAAGGCATACGCGTAGTATTACATTATGCAATACCTCACTAACAAACATAATCTTATATTTTCATAAAAAATCACCTTACCGTTGATAACCTACTTTTAGAAAAAAATCAAAAATGTTTTTGGTGTTGTAAGTTACAATAAGTATTGCAACAGGTTGGATATTGATTTACATAATAAGTTGAATCTTTGATAATTCAGACATCTATAGCACACATTTATTTTATATCAGGGTTTATTTTATTCTTCTCTGACATACATTTATAAGGCATTTAAAAAACTCACAGGTTTGATTACTGTACTGAAGCATAAGTCCTGTAAAAATATAACTGTGGCTAATGTAATACATAGTCATGATATTTGTTTTGTGTTTCTATAAATTTAATCAGTTTTTCTCCTTCGAGAACATACTTCTAAAATTGCTAGAAAATTAAAAACTTTATTGCATTTTATTTGGTATTAAAAATATCTCTGAAATATTATTTTGCGTAGTCATATATTATTGAAACAGGACTCAAATTATTTTTGTTCCATTCCCTAATTATGAATTCAAAATATGTCTGAGAGATTGTGTACGTTAGCGAAGATAACATATACATCACCTCACCATTCCTTCTAACCTCACGCACAATTGGTGGTTGCAGCTGAAACAACCAGGTCAGAAACAGAAGTCCCGACGCGATCTCGCCTTGAGGCGACGTTTTTGTAAGGGGCAAAAATATTGTAGCTGATGAGGGTTCTCAGATGCCTGATTAACGCGGTATGTAGCTGGATGCAAATTACGACTCAATACTTTAAATTAATGTTCGTACGCTTGGGGCTATCTCGCGTCCATTTCCATATCGCACGCGATATCAGGGCGGGTTGCGGAGGAAGGGAGCGAGGGAGGGGCGGCGGGGGCGGACGCTACGAGGGGTGGGGTGGCGCGTGCATAGCCGGGGGTGGGGTGGGGAGGACGGCGAAGGAAAGGCAGTCGCGGCGGCAAGGCGGTAAAGCGAGGAGCGGCAGATGTACCGACTTGCTTATAACGTAATGATAGAATGACGAATGCACACACTGTGCTCGGGACGTGCTGTAAAGAAACAGGAACAGTGGAATGAACAATACAGCTGACTGGGAAGTTGACACGTCGGAGGAAGAAGATTGCGTCCATCTTTAGGAGTCTAAATATCTGAAAAATCACACGGCATATAGAATCATTATCCACGAACTATAAAAATATCATTATCGCTATTCATTATTTTCTCAAAAATACATGGAAGTAAAGTAGTCTATTTGCGATCAAAAGTGGCTCTTTTTAAAGAATAAATTATTTCCTTAATTTGGTAAAGCCTTTTCAATTCATTTTTAATTTGTTTACTTTGTGACCAAAAACTTTCAGTTTAATTTTAAAAATTGTTTATTTACAAAATCATATTTAAAATTAATATACATTCAATACACGTACATAATCACATTCGTAATATTGTTTTAACATTTATAATTTATTCATGTGTAAGCAGAGTTTCTTCGAGTATATTTGATGTTCATTATAATTTAATTTCTATCATAATACTTAATCAACTGGAAGACATAATTAGTTTGAGACAATCAATAAAAAATATATTCATTGTGTTTAAAACTTTTATTTTTTTCAAATTCTAAACATCATTTTCTTAATTGCATAACATATACATTTTCGTTGTAAATTGTTAATCCATCTTCTTCTAAATTCTAATAAAATTGAAACCTCGAAAATTCGCATTAATGCAAGAAGTCATTAGTAAATGAACGCTTGCCGTACAAAATGCAATAACAAATATTCAAACATTTAATTAAAATTAGATATAATAAATTAGAAATAAGTGATGTTGTCTGATACATTATATTGGAAATCACTATTTGAGGTTTTAGTGAACACATTATCTATCCTTTCTATACTCTGATGTTCACTGAGTCAGGTTCTGAACAACGAATTATTGTTCAAATACCAACGATTCTGGGCAAGATTTAGGGGAAGTAGATAAGCATAATAAAAGGTTAATTGGAGGGGATTTGTAAATTTAAAATAAATGAACTCTAGAAGACGAATTGTTATTAATAATTTATGGAAAATTCAACCAATTTAAATATTTCATTTAAAAAATGACATTATTGTAAACATTGTAAAATATATTACTCTCAACTACTGAATTCATTCTATTTTCGAACTTCATGTTTAATGACTGAGCTGTGATCCTTGGATATTTCTTTTTATCTAATATTCTTACATTAATAAAATATAGCAAATGTCCTAGTTCTGTTCTATGCCTTGAAAGAGAATATCTGCATAAAATACTTTGTAGACTACATTTTCAGATTCTACATATTCAAAATTATACTCTCCATTTTTATAACTGCGCCATTCTTTGTTACACTACTCCTAATTTAAATTTCCATGAAACTCCTCAACTCAGCAGATTATTTTAATGTTGGATCATAAGGGACAATACGTAGATATTTTTTAACTTTTCTTTTAATTCTTCTGTAATTTTCGTTTTATATAATTGGTTTAATATTTTGTAAATATATGTATTAACAATTTTTTTAGGATAGTTGTCAATATAAAGTTGATGCTTAACTTTCTCATTATTCATGTGGTATCTCCTGTGCAAAATAGAAATTGTTTTATCTACTAACTTATACACAATCCTCACTTTATGTCGTATAGGATGGACTGAATTCTAATTTAAAATTCTTCCGCTAATATCTCCCTATTCTCTATATAATAATACTTTATTGTAAAGTATTAGAAAATTTATTTACAAATAAAAATATTGTGTTTAAAACTTTCCATACGGTAACTTGTGCGAGTTCTCAGTATCTTTCAGACAATAACAAAAGTAAGAATCAGGAAAGAAACTAGTGTTTAATAATTCACTGGGTTGAAATTGCATGCCTGCCTAATTTAAACTGACAGCAAGGATGAACTAGGGAGCTCGTTTTTTATTAGCCCCAATTGGTATAATTAATACTGTTGTCTGTTGTAATAAAAAAAATCTCACTTTTTGAATGAAATCAAATAATATTTGGTCGTGAACAAATCTTTATACAAGCTTTACAATATTAAAAGTATTGTTTACGGCAAAAATATTTGCAATACAAATAATGGATTTTCCCATCGGTTTCTTATTACCTCACTCTCTCTGAGTTGGGGATTGTTTAAATACATTAATATTTTTATAAACACATACGCAACTTTAAATAAATTATTCTGTGAGTCAGTGGCATATAACAGTGTTAGTTCAAATCATTTTAATGAAATCTGTTATAAAAATTATTCAGGAAATGCAGTTTACCTTACATGTAATTTATTTCACACAATTCTTTAACTGGAACTTTGAAGAGAAAAACAATTTAAATAATTGATTTACGAAACGTTCCGGCTCGACAACAGCACTGAGTGATACAAGTGTATCTTTAAATACGTTCAGTAAATAAAAAAGTATCTAGTGTTTTACTGCATGAGCATCGTCCAATGCATTGTGACTTCCTACAAAACAGCAACACATTTTTGTTCATGAATATGCCCTATTTTGGGGCAATGCAATTAAGTGTGTGTGTGTGTGTGTGTGTGTGTGTGTGTGTGTGTGTGTGTGTGTGTGTATGTTATGAGGTCGTGACCGACCTACACATTTAAGATACTGAGGTCATGAACCTGTTTTCGTTCAACGTAATTATTTTAGAACATATTTCCTAAGTCATTAAGGTCATTTCGTCTCTAGCAGATAGGTTTTAGTAGTTCAGCGCTGTTATTTAGTTAAAGATCAAATTTCAGTACTTTTATTTATTATTTTATTTATATAATGAAAATGGCATAAACAGTTCATACATATTTTGCTTTAAGTTTTATAATGTTAATTAACATATATAATTTTTATAAAACATAAACGGCGGTACTTATTATATGGAACGCGGGCCTCAATGAGAAATCGTGAGTGAAATTAAGCATACCTAATTTCAATTTACGTGCTTATTGTTATTCCCTCCTTCCGCATTAATATCTACTTTTTCAACACATTTCGGTGGGTTTTTTTCTGTTGTCTTACGTACGCCGCATGGTTGGCTATCTATCGAACGTTTCGTCCATTATAACGGCCATCTTCAGGACTAAAAAGGCATTCTTTCATGACACCCTTTTCTCGGATCCTCTACTGTACCGTACTGGTTTATAGGAGAGATGTCATTCCAAAGGTCTGACTAAATGGTTTTGTCTTTATGACCACTTTATTTATGTTGACTTCTAGTCAAATTTCTGGCTTAGAGCACGTCAGAGGACAAGATAAGCTGTCGGAAGATTCTTAACATCAATACATTTTATTAATTCCTTATATTATTTTTAAAATGAATTTGATCTACGTCACATACTGGTAGTGTGATGTTCATATTATTTATAATATGCTCATCACAATTGGTGAGACTTCTCAAGAGTCAAATTCAAACCTACGCAAGAAACATTACCAAAACAATTATCTGAGATCCAATACAACCTTCAATTGATCCAGAATTTATTTCCTCCACAAAATAAAATAAAGACCTTCATTTTCACCTGCACTGAGTGGAAGACATCAACTGATGTCACTACAGTGCCTCTGACCGGGAGGTCCTGGGGTTTGACGGTGAGAGGATTTTCGACACTAGCCAGATAGCTGGGTCGCGATCTGTCGTTCTCTGGAGGAGAGTTCTAGCCGCCAGATGCTCTTATCGATAGTTTTCCGTGGTTTATCCGATCAACGCCAGGCGAATGCCGGAGCAGTACCCTAGCAAACGGGCCACGAACCGAGCGCGATCTTTCTTTCCTCTTTCTTGACCTATCCTATCACTTTCACTGACATGCACCACACTACCACACATGTTGGGAGACTGGTCGGAACCTTAGAGCTTGTCCGCGTTGGGGCGGTGCCCAGCTGGTGGGAGATACCTGGTTGAGGATAACCCCGTCGGCCTATAATAGGTGGACGTCGGATCTCGCCATCCAGCGGAAAAAGATCACCTTCCGGAAAAAATATGCACTACACTTACGGCACTAATGACCTTAGCAGTTGACGCGCCTGAAGCACTAGTAATCAATCCACTGCGTGTAAACGGAGGAGGTGCCGGGAATCGGGCCGCGAGGCTGTGGCGGCTGGCGTGCGTGGGGCCCCCAGCAGCACCTGCCCCCGCGGGGAGGCCAGGTGCGGGGGCGAAGCACCGGGCCTCGCCTCGCTGCCCCGCGCCGCCGCCGAGAGCCTCCTGCGCGGGGAGGAAGCGCGCAGTTGACTCAGTATTGGGCAGACGTAGAAGATGGAGGTGAACCATGGGCGATCATTACCGACATTCAGAGGGTGCGATTCGTGATTCTAATGGAGAGGGGCGATCCGTGTTTTTAGCGGTCGTCTTCCGTCGTGCGGACCGCGGTTCAAATTCCGGTCTACCCCAGCGGAATTTCTGGTAGATAAAGCGGGTTCCCAATAGGTTTTCCCGGGGTTCTCTACTGTCTCCCTGCCTCTCATTTCGCTGATTCTGCATCCTCATTCATACCATATCTTCATATTCACATGTCTATTAAAACGTTAATCTACTCCTGGTATTGCCTAGGACTTAAGCACTTGCATCATAATAAAGAATATTGGATTATAGTGATAAGAAAGGCGTCCCGGCCAGCGCTCGAGCACTTCTCCTCTGGGTTCGGGGTTCAAATCCCGATCGATTCATGTGGATTGTAGAGTGGAAAATGTGGGTTTGTGGCAGGATTTGTCTGGATCTATCACATTCTTTCGTCTTCTACTACTTTCTTTCTGGCTCACTATAACAGGTTTTAAGGAATAATTATGTATAGTTTTTACAGAACTTCTAAGATGAGAATAGGTCACTGTTTTGTCCCGTCAATTTGAAAAGTTAATTATGGAATATTCACCGATGATTTGAAAATCATATAATATTATGAATGCTATTTAATGGTACTCTTAATAATCCTATAGATTTCATTGCTATACCAAGTATGCTGAAGCACTTATCGGTTTAATGTGATAATGACTGCTTAAATAATCAACTTTGAAATTTCTAACCTAAAAATGAACTTTCAACGCTTATTAATTATTCTGAAATGAACGTGAAAGACGTGTACTACATCAACTATGTATTGTACTAAAATAATATGTACTGGACGTAAACTAAGAAAACAGGAATCAAGTTATTCTAATTATCATGCTGTACTTTTTTATGTTTATTATAATCGTCTTTAAAGAAAATAATAATGGTTGACAACTATGGACCTTTAAATGCAGTGAAATTTAATTTTAGTTGAATTTGTTTTAACTTTTAATTAATTAGATAATTCAAGAGATCTAACAAGTTTACTTTTAGGTAATTTGGAATACCTAGAGAATAAACCTTTTACAGTGAGGTTTGCGTCTATTGAAAATGTTGACCATTTTTTGTATCTGTTGACAGACAGCCATGTATACAGGAAAAAATGTAGTAAAAACAGAATTCAAATGACACAATCAATAAATTGGGTCAGAAATATTTGCACGTTCTTGAAGTAATGTCAATTTACATTCATACTGAAAGGTTCAGGCAAGCAGTTAATATATTATGGCACGAAGTAATTAAGTAAATATTTATGAAAAAACCAATGCCGCATTTTTTGAACGTTTAGTCGTTAGGAAAATTACTAACGTGACATCCACAGTACCAATATGGATTTATGAAATCTGGTTATTGTATATCGTCGGAAAATGTGGCAAATTCGTGACCGAAAATAGGAGTGGATTCGTCCTTCGTAGATAACACCAGCGCTGATTCCCAGGCAGAAGAGGCAAGCCAAATCTACAATTTGACTACGAAAACATTATACTGTCTGCAATAGAGTTGAACTAAGTTGAACTATCATTTATATATTAGGACTTCAAACGACGATATACACGGCTAGTAAAATGAGCTAGAAGAAATTATTTTAATCTCACATCTCTTACCCACATTTGTTGCAATAAGGAATTGAACTAAAGATAGAACGAAACAGAAATATGATGTAATGATTTTTACGGTCTCAACAAAATTGGACATCCGCGAAAGAAGCCGTTGGAAAAGGTAAAACTATTGAAACAGAGCAATGTATTGCTAGATAATGATTCGAAAATGTTTTATTTAGGAAATTTTTTTATCATCGGTAAAAAATAAAATGAATCAATCCTATGCGTTAGCTATCTGTGTAACTAATAATAATAATAATAATAATAATAATAATAATATTTTTATGCATAATATAAATAGTATTAACAGAATTATTATGCAAAGGTATCTTTTTGTGCACTTTCCTCGAAAGGTGTGTTATATAAATAAATAAATTAATAGCGGCTCTCTTTGTATAATAATTATGTTATTGACGATGACTCCAAAGCTAATAATATTCATAATAATAATTATAACAATAATGGAAATAATAAAAACATGTAAAATACTCGATAACTTGGTGTCTTTTGTGAATATCGATTTGCTAACAATGAACAGTCAAAAATTTCGAAACGTATAATAGAACCCAACAGAATATCGTGCACAAAAGAAAGGAAATATGCTACTTTGAATAGCTTATGACAGCAATAAAATAACTTTTCCAGTCAGTTGCAAAAGGGACAATGCCTACATTTGCCTTCTGTAACGAATTTTTTATGCGTGCTCTTTCAGAGAAAACTGTAAAATTCTGAGTTCGCAGCGAAATAATTTTACAGCATTAGCTCCGCAAGCAATAACAACAAAGCGCCGTGCCTTACAATGAACACGTTATTAGTACTTCTATAACGACCGTGCGGCTGCTGTAATGCTGCAAGATGGCCTCTAAATGAGGTTTCAAGGCCTCTCCGCAACATGAAATATCATTGCTACTTCGGAGCAATGGGAATTGCTATTCAGGAAAACGATTAACTAAACATCTAGAGAAGCCTCTAGATTACCGCTTGATTAGATCCTCCTATGTCATGTTTTCCAGAGAAAGGTTTTCTCTTAGGGAGGTTTCTTGTGGAAAGTTACCATGACATATTCATTAAATGAAACCCTAATACTTCAATTGGTTCTGTGTTTGAACTCACCTCATCACTCACATTTATCTCACAATTATGGCAACAATGTCTCGTTTATTAAGACTTATAAATGAAGCTAACAAGAATGTAATGAATTGCAAAACTACTCTGAAGGAATAAAAATTTGGGCTATTAACTTTAACCAATCCCCTTTTGTATATATAATCATATTCTGAGAAAATACTTTTATTGTACCCTGAATTTTGCATTGGAGAAAAGAATTATACGAATAATAAGCGAATAACTTCCACGTGATTTCTGCATGTCACTCTTCATTGAGCTCGGAATATTATCTCTGTTTTGCCCATTCGTTTAAAAATCAGTTGTTCTTCATAAAACTGACTTACTTAAGGGTGGGGATATACTATTTAATGCAATATAATCCAAACACATTGTAGAAATCCTATTCATCAGGTATCAGTAGTTGTCAAATATTGCAAACCACGCTTTATTCATGATTCAGCTTTGTATCGTAAAGGAGAGGGGCAAGAATTTTGAAGCTCAAGAGAGCGTCAGCTGATTACATTTGTCGCCGCACTTCACATACAGTTTGTATGCTTTTTGACGATAAATAAATGAAATGGTATCATCCTTTTCAAGAACTGTGTACTTAAGTTGACTACTGAGAAACTGTCGAACCTCACGTGTAGTTTTATAACAATATCTTACTATCGATTTGAAGTACCTTAAGTACTTGAATACCACACCGTTTTACTTTTGAAATAAATTTCGCTACTGCCAAGGGAAATAGAATGCCCAAAAGCCAATCTCAAAATTTGACACTACAACTATAAAATGCACAGTGCAGCGTAAGTTCAGGTATCTCTTGAGGTTCTTAAAATCCTTTCAGGTATCCTGTAAACAGAAATGTACGACTCTCACAATGGTCCTGAAATATAAACACCTAGCTTCTCACTAGCGATGGCAACATCCCGCCAGCAGCATGATCCCTGCTAATCACAAAGTCTGATAATCCTCGTCCCCGTTACGTTCTTCACCTACTCTAGCCGCCTCGTTTTGGCTCATGTGTACATCATCCTTCTTAATCCCCGAGTATCTATTTTGGTAATGTAAACATTAAACCGACACCGAAATATTAACCATTAAAAAAATTTAAAAAAAAATAAAACAATAAAACGAAAATCGATGGTATTAGCCAAATTGGGACATTAGCCTAACAAATAGTTAATAATTAAAATATTACGTACAATTATTAATTTAACAATTATTTTTTTCTCTCTGCACAGAGAGGTTTTGGAATCCGTATTTGTACCTTTCCGTGCTGATTGTGAACCACAGCTTCCCACAATAGATGCAGACGCGCATGGTTTGCGAAGATCTAGAAAACGATGACGATGTGTAAGGACAGTAACGCTCTCAACAGTATCAGCAAACATAAAAATAACTTGTAGTACATTAGCAATAAATCACTTGCCATACGACCACCTCTTACGCCAGAACGGACACTGGTAGTCAGCAGAAGTTCAAAATTGAAATGTAATTATGTACATGTAAGAGGTGGAATAATTTGCAATACAATTGAAGTGAATAGGTAAAATGTACTCTGTCACAGTACATTGACACTTTTATTTCTCACTTCTTCTGTTTGTTATGCGCGATAAATTGTTCGGCCAATCCGGGTTGCGGAGATCGCTAAGGCAGTAGTGTCGTGGCGATCTCGGATTGAAGGATCGCGTGTTCGAATCCCGCCTCGGGCATGGATGTATTTGTGTTCGTCCTTTCCCCTCATCATCATCATCATCATCCTATCACTTCATTAAGAAAGTATTAATAATTCCCTGCGCAAGCAGGAGGCCCTTGCCCTTCGTGGGATGTGCGGTTGGATAAAAAATGAATTGTTCATTGAAGATAGCGCCTAATACTTTCTTGAAAGTAAAACAGTAGCGTTTGAAATTCCTTCAGGTTTATTCGCTGAAGCATGCCCCAGAACGCATATTCATTTGTAAAATATTAAATAGGTAAATATTAACTCAGATCTTCAATTTATATCTAACAGAGGGAATGGACGTAACCCCATGGTACAAGAGAAATGCTTTCAGCTGCACGGGAATAATCATTTTTTCTTTTAGTAATATCACGCTTTGCAACAATTTCTCTTGAAAACATTCTAGTATCGTGATCAATGAATATTTTAATATTGGCGCTGCGATCAGTACATGTTCTGTTTTTAATTTTGTAAAAAAAGTCTATGGTCACAGGTATCACTTCATTTTGTAAATATAGGTAACTATCTTTCTACGTAGGTTCTACATGACATCGAATATTACATTCCTTTCTAGTTTGTTCACATCAATTCCAAATAACGACTTTGGAAATGCACGTCCAGCGTGACACCCCCATGTTTCTTGCATGAAGTCCCATCGTCGAGATCTTATCTCAGCCGTGCTATCACGTTTCCTGCTTGTGCGTGGCCTTTCCCTTTCCCTGGCGACCCTCGCCACCCTCACCTGCGCGGCGGCCGCTCGCAACAAGCGAGCCAGCGGCGCGGCCTTCGAACACAGGCCCTCGGGCATAAATCTACGGCCCTATCGACACCCTTCAAAGCATGTGAATTATCGCAGGGCGGGAGTCGCCGCCACCGCCGCTATGGCCAACGCCGCCGCCACCTCCGCCACCGCCGACCCCGCTGCCTGCGCCATCGCCCGCGTGGCCCCCGCCGCCGTCACCGCCGCCCTCCCTATCACCACCACCATCGACGCCACCGCCATCGCCGCCGCTCGTGGTCGCGGCGCTCCGTTAGCCCTCGCCGCCCGCTGCTCACCCCCCACGGGCGGCTCTCCGCCCCTCTCGTCCCAGCCACCCCCGCACGCGAAACCCCTTCCACCCCCCTGGCGCCGCTGCTGCTCGGCCGCTCATCTCTCCGGTCATCGCTACCGCTGTCGCCCGCCTAAGCTCCCAGCGCCCACACCTCCGCCGCCGCCCCCCGGGCGCCCGGGGGCGTGCCCAGCCGGCTCCGCGTATTTCAGCGTCCGCGTCACCCGTCAGCGCCATCCATCTCGGCGGCCGTCAGCGTGGCCATGGTGGCGGCGGCGGCAGGGCCGGGGGCGGGGGCGGAGGGGCCGGTGGCGTTTTTCCCGCGCGCGCTCGCGATCTCGGTTGCTTGGGCACCGCCGCCTCCGCGTCCGCCCCCGGCCCCGCCTCCCTTTCCCGCCTCCGTCCCCGCCCCAGACTTCTCCGCCTCCGCCGCCCGGAGCGACAGTCCCTGATAACGCGCCGCGCGGCCTGCGAGTGAGAGCTGACAGCGATTTAAACGCTACACCCGCCGCCGCCACCGCCGCACACGATCGCGCGCCGAACTCAATCAATGGCCCGCGACGCGAGCCCGCGCTGCGAGCCCGCGCTGCGCTCCCTCCCCCTCCCCTCCCCTCCCCCTCCTACCCACCCTCACCCGCCGAGCGCCGCCCCGGACGCCGTTACGGCTCTGTGCGTCTGTGCCTCCTCCCGCCGCCTCCTGCCGCCTCCCGCAGAAGCGGGAAGCATATCTCTTCCCCCGCGCAGCGATAGGGAGCGCTGCCGGGAGGAGTGTTTGTCACGTGGATCTAGTTTTGGGCTGGACAACGATTACAACGAACTGAATGGAATACCCATGTTCTTGTTTTAAAAAATGCACATTATTGGCTATTAGATAAATAGACAGATAAGTTCTACGGCGGTGAAATTTTGAGATGCACTTATATATCACGTCGTATTTGTTTTTAAACATATGATCTGCGAAATCAATAGTAAGTAAATAAGAAAGACTTCAAAGATTTTGGTATGGGAAACAAACAGTATGTATTCAGTAGTGACAGGAGATATCTCGTGGTAGTTCATAGATAAAGTAATATAAGTTAGATTGAATGTCAATAAATAATCAAACGACGAAAACATTGTATACGATATAATAAAATATTAAATTCATTCAAAAACCAAAAGTAGTTTTGAAGACATATTATTCTATTACGAGCGTGTTTTCACTGCAACTTAAAAGTAAATTAGAAGAAAATAATATAAAGAAAAAAAATATTATCCAAGTAACGAGTATATCACTTATGAACCTAAACCTGATTAAAATGTAATAACATATAAACAGTACTTTTGACGCCATCTAAAGATCAATGAGCTGTTTGAACCAGAGGGGTGCGGAGAGGTGAATAAGAACATGAAAGTGAAGACTGGAGGGAATTAACTGATCAGCAAAGTGATTTAAAATACTGTCTCATTTTTCTCCACTCCCCTCCCCTCTAGTCCAGAAATATGCTTGTAGAACATCTTTCATCTGAAACAGAAGTTATCTATTCTGCAATACATAATAAAAAGGACTCAACTATTAACTAGATACTATCACACTTGAGGTCTTCTCGAATCTGGCGTCAGCAGAAATTCTACGCGGTACCAATGACGAGTGATTGATTAGTGATTTTGGGCGCCCGATTTCTAAGGTCACTAGTTCCGTAAGTGTAGTGCATGTTCCGTGTCGCGGGAGGCGGCGGTGATCTTTCCCCGCTGGTTCGAGGGTTCCGGCGCCGACTTACCCGTCACATTGTAGGATTTTCCCAAGCCAGGTATCTCCCACTTGCACCGCTCCATTCGGGACAAGCTCTAAGCTCCCGACATGTGTCGTAGTGCAGTGCATCTAAGTGTAAGTGTGTGTAAGTGAGGGGCGAGGATGGGAGAACGAAGAGGAAGGAACGATCGCGCGCGGTTCGTGGCGCGTTTGTTAGGGTGTTGTTTGTAGGGTGTATGCTTGGTGTTGATTAGAGAACCACTAAAACTACCGATCAGAGTAGCTGGCCGCTAGAATTTCACTCCATACAGCGGCAGAGTTGGACATAGCTAAGTAGTTAGTGTCGAAAATCATGTTACCGTCGGAACTCGATCCCTAGGACCTTCCGGTCAAAGACATTGCAATGAAATCAATTGATGCCCTGAGTCACCGATGCTGATGCAAACACACTCGAAAGTCAATGCATGTGAAAGGGGAGATGAAAACCCGCGACCCCAAACAAGGCGCTAAATCAGGGTAAACGATCTTTGTCACTTCGACCATCGAGCTGAACAAATAATGTATTATTACATTCATAAATTATTCCAATATTCCTGGAATTCGGTGATATTTTCCTTTGTGAGAGTGGAGGCGTACTTATAATATTTGAAAGCCTCACATGAAAGCTAAAATGAAAAATACAAACAATATTTCGGGAAAGAAAGAAAACCCTAGAATCCTGAAGGTACTGGAAAATGTTCACATTTTTCAAGCTGTGTAGTGAGAAACGGCCATGGCTGTCATCGCTCCGTCTGCCTCACCGCGGGAGACTTTCGGTCGGTTGGTTGTTGGTTGGTTGTTATTGATTCCGTGCGCGTCAACTACGGAGGTACTTATTCCCGTAAGTGTAGTGTATGTTTTTTCCTCGTGAGGTGGCGGTGATCTCCCGTTGGAGGACGAGATCCGGCGCCGACCTACCGTCGGCTGGCGGGGTTCCTCCCAACAAGGTATCTCCCACCAGCGGGACAGAGCCCCAGCCTGGACTAGCTCTAAGCTCTCGACCGGTCTTCCGGCATGTGTAGAAGTGTAGTGCATGTTACTGTAAGTGTGTGTAAGTTGTGTAAGAGGTGAGAATAGGTCAAGAAAGTAGAAGAAATGATTGCCCGCGGTCCCTGGCCCGTTTGATAGGATACTGCGCCGGCATTCGCCTGGTGTTGATCGGTGAAACCACGAAAAACAATCGATAGCAGCCAGCCTCTAGAATTTTCCTCTAGAACAGCAAGTGAATTAGACCTAGATACAAGCTAGTGTCGAAAATCCTGTCACTGTCGAGACTCGGACCCAGGACTTCCCGGTCAGAGACACTTCAGTGGCGTCAGCTGATGCACTGAGCCACCTCTGCCGGTAGGAGACGCTCGGGCCCGTTCGGCCAATGCACCTGCTGCACGTCCGCAGTGCAAGAGTCTGTGAAAGGGCGCACCTCTCTTCCCGCCGCCACCGCCACCGTCGCCACGTAGCGTGTGGGTGCGACGGGCTCGCTAATTGGGCAGGCGTGAACACGGGTGCGCTCGCGTGCGCCTCGCACTGCCCCTCCCGCCCCTGCGCCGGTTCTCCGCGCACGCGCGCACTTCGACGTCGCCCCCGCCCCGCCTCCGCACCTCCTTCTCCTTCTTCTCTCCCGCCGGCCCCTGATCTTGTCAACGCCCTTCCCGCCCGCCCCGCCCCGCCCTGCCCGTACGCCCCACCCCGCCCTGCCCGCACGCCCCGCCTCGCCTCGCCCTGCCCGCCACGCCCCGCCCCGCCCTGCCCGCCCGCCCCGCCCTGCACGCCCGCCCGCCCGCCCATGCGCGCGCGCACGCCGCACCTCAAATTGATATCGTCGAGTGTTTTATCTCCTACTGAAATGTTTATTCGCTGCGCCCCCTTTTTGTTAATTTCAGCAGCTATTAAGACGTATTAAGGCGTAATTTCTTTATTCCCGTAATCGGACGAGGCATCTTCGTCCATTTAAAACGGGCAGAGCGCGCGCGTGCGCCGCTCGAAATGTGTGGGAAGGCGGCGCGAGGCTCCCGAGCAGATGCACGCGAGATGACGGCTTCGGAGGTACACCGACGCGAGGGCGGGTCGCACACTACACTGCCATCAGGCGTTGATACCATCCAACAGCTAATAGAACATTTTAGGCTGGATTTTACTGAATGTTGTGCAGAGTCTAGGAGTGTGCGTACAGGAGGCTGAGGTAGAAACCATTGGGCGCTTGGGTAGTTCGATTCGAACGGTGAGACGCGAACGCCTCAACGCGTGAACGCCTCAACGCGTGAACGAATTTGACGGTGAGGCGCGTACGCCTTACACTTACACCAACGCCTAGTCACGTGAACGAATTTGACGGTGAGGCGCTCACGCCTCACGCTAAGACCACGCGTTTATATAGTACAATAACTAGTAGTAATTTTTGGGCTCGATTTTGATCAATGGTTTGCTGTGCACAGGACCCAGCGTACATATTAGTTTTATATTATACACGTACATATTACGTTCATGTTATATACGTTACATATTATATTTACCAGATCACTGAGGTGGTGAAGTTTGTACTCATTGGTTGTTGATTCGAATTCACAATTTTGTCCACAGTGAGGCATGTACAGCCTCATTACCATCACGTGTTGTAACTTGCCGTACCTTTTGGGCTCGATGTTACTGAATGGTTTGCACTGCCCAGAAGACTATGTAAATATCACAGGAAGCTGAGGTGGCAACCGGTTTGCGCGTGGGTAGTTAATTCGAATTCCCCATTTTGTCCCCAGTGAGGCATGTATAGCCTCACTATCATCACGTGTTGTAACTCGCAGTACCTTTTGGGCTCGTTGTATTCTTGGCTATCCGGGATGAGCCGCGTCTTTTACATTCACTTGATTGACAGGCAGTGATCAGTAATGTAGAGGGTAGTGAGGTCACTTTCTGCAGTATATGCCAGAGTTTATATCTGGAACTCACCACACGGCAAAACAAACGGAAGTGTTGAGAGCTTGTTATTTTCCCGGTTTCCCTATCTCTTCCCCTCCACACACACACACACACACACACACACACACACACACACACATTGATCTATCACTGTTCCCAGAGTCATCTGCATTATTATCATATGATATTTAAGGCATTTTCCACGGTTCGTGGAACGCTCCTATAGATTCTGTTGCCGAGAAGTATCCAAGCAAGAATGAAGTTATAGGCTACTGATGTCATCACGAGTTGGATACGGATATCTGAGAAATTGCAAAGAAAGTAGTTATTAAAATGAGAGAGATCGCGATGATCTTCATCATCGTTATCACGACTGACTAGTCTTTCATCCTGTTCGTAAGAGATCCAACAATCTTTTGCTATTAACTAAATTTTATACGCTTGTTTTTGAAGAATGGTTTTCCAAGAGTAAAAATAGGAAATAATTAAAATATTAGTTGATAACAATAGTATGTATACAATTCACGCTGAAAATTAGAAAATAAATATAGATGAAAAACCATCCTTGAGAATAAGGAAATTAAATCGTTAGAACTTTAGTAAAACCTCGCAATCTCAAATTCACTTCTGGTAGATAACAGACGTTGTTAGTGCTTTGTTGATTTATATCACGGGAGTAGAAACGACATAAATAAATAACGCACTTGACAATGCCGCAATCTCCCCATCTCTTTACAATTACCGTGTTCAACCAATCGTTCGTAACACCCGCCTTGAGGCCTGCCCTCCCTCATCGTCATCATTCCTGCCCGTGCTCCCGTATCCTCCCCCTCGCGCTCGCCCCGCGGCGAGCGGGCGCCGGCGACGCGGCCGGGTGACAGCGCCCTGTGGACGAGCGCGCACGCAATCGGCGCATACATTAAATCACAAAAGCGTCGCCGGCCCTCGCGGAGGGCGGGGGATGGGGGTGACGGGGCGGCGGCGGCGGCGGCGGTGACGCGCTCCGTCAAAGTCGCGGGTCGGTCGCAACCGCCCCAGAGCAATCGGCTGGTCCTCTGCGGTTTCAAAAAGTGTTTCCAGGGTAAAGCCAATTTCTCACTGAACTGCTGCATGTATATTATTTTTAAATAAAAAGGAATTTAAAACACCCAAAAGTATATTCAGGTGTAAAATATTCAATGATCGTGGTGATGAATTTAATATCTTGTTTTTTTGAATGAAGTTTGAAATAAGACAGCGTATTGATGATAAAAAATCCTCCTCAGAAATTGAATAAATTGTGGAAAATTACAAAGAATGCTCTCAGGTATAGTAAATGCAGAAACAAATGCGGAAATAACGATCTCGAGTTTTGCATACAGAAGATAAATGATATTATCATCCACATATTTACTTTTATTTGATTTCAAACAGTACATTTTCTCAATGGAACGTTCCAAATTGCTTCAACATTTTACTGTGTTATGTTAAAAAAATTCTATTTATGCTTTATGTGCTTTCCTTCAATACTAAGCTGACTTCATTGGAAAGTTGAGAAATATACCGAGTGATAACGGCAAATCACGTTTAGTGATATTACGAAACTATAACAATGAAAAC
>JAZDUA010001120.1:165000-199215 GCA_038098605.1 Gryllus longicercus
TTGAGAGATACTACTACAGTAGAATCGCGTTGAAACAACACCGTACAAGCAGTAAAATTTTGATTGGCTGTACACCTAGCACTCTCATGTATTACCGCCGGCCAATCTTCTGTACTTCGTTCAACCAAGCGTTCTTAATCAATAACCGTTGATGCTATTCGAGCCTGACTGTATCACCAGAATAGGAGGCAAATTACGTTTTATTAATTCACTGTTTTATATTTCAAGAAACTATGCTTGGAGTTTCCCATGCCTGCTTTTCAACTTCACCTAGAGGGGGAACTATACCTTACAGTTGGGTTTCTACGCGGTACATGTACGAACGTAGTGCCTCTGACGGAACAGTGACAACTACAGTGCCTCTGACGGAAGACCTAGGCTTCGCGTCTCGACGGTGGACAATCGCTAGCTAACTGAGTGTGTCTGGGTGTGTGAGAGAAAGGGGAGACGTGAGGACAAGAAAGAGGAAGGAAAGACCTCACGAGGCTCGTGGCCTCTTTGATATGGAAGTGCTTTTGCATTCGCCTGGTATTTATCGAAGCAAATCACAGAAAACTGAACACTGAAAAACGGATCGTCTTTCTTCCGTGCGAACATGCAGTAAGATTATTTGATGATACTGTTCACAAAATAACCGTATTCCCTACTAAAACCGATGGAGGTGCCTCAGGTCATCAAGTGATGTCACTGCAGTCTGGGAGGTCCTAGGATCTCGATGGTGGCGAAATTTGCAAGAGTAGGTAAATGGCTAAATCGAATTCAACTGCTGGTTGGAAGAGAATTCTAGCGGCCTGCTGCTCTTATCGGTAGTTTTCCGTTGTTTTTTGGTTGTTGTTTTTTTTTGCGATCAACATCAGACGTATGCAGGAGCGAATCTTTCTCTTCCCTGTTCGATCCTCACCCCTTATCGACACACCCTTACATTTACGTGCACTACACTACCACACATACCACACATGACACGGGTGACCATCAAGAGCATCGAGCTTGTCCCGCTAGTTCGGGAAACTCCGCAAGCCGACCTCTAGTGCGACGTCGGTGCGGAGTCTCGCCATCAGGTGACAGAAGAACCCCACCTCTGATAAAACATGCACTACTCTGAGAGAACCAATGACCATAGTAGTTGACGCACCGGAAAACACGAAATAATCAATCTATCCTACTAACACAGCTTGATTAATCTATATTGTGTTTCTGGGTTCGCGGTCGTGGCAAGTGCTATGGATTAAGTGTAGTGCATCCCGGAAGATGACGGATTCCCCACTGGAATATCCGGCGTCGTTCTATACATCGTCTTACTCAGGTTTCTCCTCTAGGTATCTCCGCCAGCAGTGCAATTCTCCAGCCAGAATAACCCATGGCTTCTACATGACACACTACACCGGGTCCAAAAAAACCTTCGCGGATGGTATTTGTATATTTTGTATTTGACCATTATGTCACGTGAAGTTCAATTGGCCTCGGCGCCACTAGATCCCCGTGTTCCTAGTCGGTCACCTCGATGAACCGGAGGGAATCCACGAAAATCCCGGTCAGGATGACCGGTACGGGGATTGTACTTGGGCTTCAGTGCGCTACGCTCTAAGCCACTTCGCTCGGTACGTTTTTATACTTGCATATTAAATAATCTAGCCGAAGACTGGCGCTGATTTTTGTTAGTTGGTTGATTAGTGTTTCCTACCGCGTCAATTGCCAACTTCATTAGTTCCGTAAGTGTAGTGCATGTTTTTCCCTCGGGAGGTGGCGGTGATCTCCCATCCGATGGTGAGATCCGACGCCGACCTACCGCCGGCTAGCGGGATTTCCCCTAACCAGGTATTCCCACCAGCGGAGCACCGCCGCCCCAGCCGCGACAAGCTCTATACTCCCGATCGGTCTCCCGTGCCAAGCGTGGTAATGCATGCATACTGCATGCAAGTGTAAGTGTGTGTAAGTAAGGGGTGAGGTCAAGACAAGACAAGACAAGAAAGAGGAGGAAAGATCGCGCGCGGTCCGTGGCCAATTTGTTGAGGTACTGCTCCTTCATTCGTCTGGTGTTGATCGGAGACCACGGAAAACTACCGATCAGAGCAGCCAGCCGCTATAGTTCTCCTCCAGACGGAGTCTGTATTCGTCGCAGCACTGCAGGCCGCCTGGCGTGGAGATGGCCCCGGCGAGCGGCTGGCGGCGCGTCGGGGAAGAGCGTGGTTTGCTGCGTGGACGCACCGGCCGCTTCGCATGCCAGGGGCCGATTAACGGGGCCGCTGGCGTGCCTCGCGATAAGCTGTACCCGCCTCCCAGCCCCTAATTAATTCAATGGGACTCCCAGACCCGCCTCTTCCTTCTCGGTGGCGCCGGAAACGCTACGCCTTTCATCGCGGGCTTCTCAATGCTGATTGGAACGTCAAACCCCCCTTTCCCACGAGAAACGGCTGCGGTAATGACAATTTGCATTCTCGAAGGAAAAAAAAAACAAAACAAGAGCTTACGGACGGGTCAGTTGGAGTAAAAATTATAAGATTCCGAGGAGAAAGCTCCAAAATGAAGTTGAGTTTTAACAAGAGATAGTGTGATCCAGGTTTTCTCAGATAGAGACGAGATTGAATATATGTATAGAAGAGATGGAGAAAAGTGGAGATTGAATAAAAATTGGGGATTGAATGAAGGTACTAACGACAAGATTTCATTCTCATTCCAACACTTGGATCCGGACAGATAATTCCTGAGAAATAGGTCAGTACTGTCTGACGAAATCTTTTATATATTTTGGTCACTGACAATGCCATTAAACAAAGTAATATGCAAATTTACTAAAGTGACTTAGATGTTTCCTAGCCACAGCTTAGCCACAGCCATACTAGATAGCCACATAGATTAGTACTTTGGAGTAATTTTTAGATTTTTAACGCATGTTCAACTGTTGTTTTAATTGCACTTTTTTCATGCAAGTCATTCAAAAAGTCTACAACAAAATATTCTAGAAACCGAGAATCTGAAACAAACAAACCAATCCTTAAAATTGATGACAATTAAAATCCCAGCGTTATCCAAACATCTTTGGGTGGAATCTTCTGTCGTATATTTAGATACGGATGTGGCATGAAAGACTTGCAGGCATTGAATACGTGAAGACTTATGCAATTTATACTACGCTATCATAATATATTATAATTTAGACGGTCATTTTTCTTTAATGTTACATTTTCTTAAAAGATAAATACTTCGCGTTTCACTTTCCAGGCGTCCTCCAGGTGAGTGAGTTTTCGGCATTCTCCACCTTCCATTATGTAAAATATGCGCGAGTGAAAATTGTGAATTGGTCCTATCACAATGCATTTACATCACAGTACTAGTATATTAGGTCATTTTATAATACAAGGAAGTTTGACGATTTAATGGTATATTAGCGACTATCTACATCCTCATAGTCTTCATTTATGGCGATCCCTCCCCCATCCCATGATGATTATAATTATCCGCTGCATAAGGATTGTCACCGAAATTTGTCAACTAATGAACTATTTAAAAACATTTTCTTACGAGAGAAATATTTTACTCTGCTAATCTATATGAATGCCTAAAGATATTTCATATCTTTAAAAAGGAACGAGCTTGAAGTGAACGCCCTACAACAGAAACGCGCAGTATTGATTAGTACACGTTTTCCAATAATGGAGATTGGAAAACGTGTGCATCTGGAGAAGCACAGATCTCGAGAGAAGGAGACGCAATCAACGCGGAGTGTTTTGCTAAGGGATTCCCTCATGACGAGTTCTTCCCTGTATTTTGGAATCGATTACTGAAGACCTCAGCACAGTTGCTGATGGGCGTCACTTTTTCAAACGATTTTACCTCTTACCTCGGCGTCCCGTCCCCTTGTTCGAAAGAGAGGCGGAGGTTCTGTCACGACAACGCGTTGTTCGCGGCGTCGACAAAAAGGTCGTAATGACATTATAATGACAATATTAGAATCACCCTCGACACGGTCAGGCGACGTGACAAAGGTTGAGCCGACACGAAAACTCTCGTTTTGTCGAGATCAACAAAAATCACAGCCAGACCCTTGCGCGAACTCAGGAAGTGTGACAAATTCGAGGCTGTCTCCTGGAGAGGGTATGCGTTAGTAACTCGAGATCGATTATTTCAGTCGTTATCTTTGAATAGGACACGTAATATGCCTAATTTCTCGCTGAGATTCTTATGTTTCTTATATACAATCAATAAAATAAATTATTTGTCAAAATGTTGAAATAATATTATGTTTATGACAAAACCAATTTATAACATATAAATGTGTAGACTCTTAATAACTCATCATTTTCACATAATATTTAGCATTATGCGGATCTAGAAGTTGTGTAAAGAGAAGTTTTATCTTAATTTTGGAAAGCTACTTCCAGCGATTAAAATGTATTCAATGAATGAAACTACGAAACTACGAACTAAAGACATACATAAAGGCAAATATATATATATATATATATATATATATATATATATATATATATATATATATATATATATATATTCTAACCGAACGAATCCTATCGTAGCCACCCAGTACCTATCTGTACACTCCAGGTGCACTGTAAGCACGTCGATAAGATATTATGCTCGTGAAGCGAGCTTAGAATCTCAGGAAGCAGGATCTTTGGGGTACGAGAAAGGTCTGAACCCTCGACACAATAAAAGTCACACAAATAACACAAACGAGCATATAATTCTCTTAAAATTTGGTGGTATGAACTGATGATAATGGAAAACAAATCACACATATAATTACACTTCCAAAAGAATGATTGAATGAACACAAACAAGCAACTTTTTACAGCCTATTCAGCACGTGAATATTTGATTTCGTTTGGAACTGATTTTCTGGATTAATTACTTTAAACCTAATCACACATAGAATTTGCACTTCCAAATGATTGAGTAAACACAACTAAGCAACTTTCTTCAGCTTATTCAACACATGAAACACTTAGTTTCGTTTATAACTCACTTTCTGAATTAATTACTTTAAACCAGTACTGGGATTCCCTTTGAAAATTTACCACGTCTAAATTGAACTTACTCTAATTACAATTGTTTGTGATACTAATTCTAATTTACAGTTTCTTGCCTTTTAAAATTTTACATTCAATAATTGACTTGTGGGCAAGCGCACTACTCTTAATTACTCCTTAAATTACAAATGCTGGTAACAGAATAATAACTGCTACTCTAGAACGGTTAAAGGCAAGCACTTTATGCATTAAATCTCCCACTCCAAGCTACAAATTATGAATATCCGTGTCCTCAAATTTTAACACGTTTGAAACTGTTCTATTTCCCTGCTGTCGTGAACTTGACCTAATTCAGCTTTACGGGTTACCTCGATATTGTCCGCCTTTCAACCTTGAACAGCGTGTTGCGCCCCGCACCACGATGCTCGAGTTCGATGTACTGCGTTGCTCTCGCCGTCCTTCTGCTCAATCGTCGTTTTCTCGGCTGATTCGCGTACTCTTGCGTCTTCACTAACCAATTTATTCTCCTCCCACGGCTGCTATCGCCTCCAATTACGCCCAATTTGCAGAAATGTCCCTTGCACTTCCTAACTGCGAGTGCAAGTACGTCGCTCGTTCCTAACTTTATTCTAATAATTAAGAACTTTCAGAGCTTTCTGAGAAACGGGCACACTTTTACTTTCCGCGTTATTTAATAGCAGAATATTTCTCTAACTCCTGACTATTGCGCGGATGACTAGCTAGACGTTTTGTAACGCCGTACACTCCTATTCTACAGAGTCGTTGCGGCAATTTCTAGCTAATCTAATTCTCTAACAAAATCTTCACAATTGCCAAGCGGTGCCTTACGTGAAGAGCTGCAGAAGAGATGTTCACTCCAGGCGAGATGTCGACAACAAAAGAGCTTTCGTATGCGCGTCAGCCTATTTATTAGCGCTGCGCTGGGGAAGTTCTGAGCAGCTACTGAGAAGGGGGGGTAATTTCTCCTACTTCACTCCCTTCAGAAAAAACGTGACTCCAAAGTTCGTGGCTGCTAGTTCAAGCAACGGATACCAGGCTGCGCGTTTTGCTACACAGGTATTCCGACTGCTCTTCTCGCCGTCTGCGAGCGTAAACGCCGACGAAACTGTGCTGTGACGGGGTGTATAATCCCGTTTCGGCACATTGCCCCCTCCTTTTCTTCTTAAGATTTTTTTTTCGGCGTCGAAACAAAATCTTAAGCTGCTTCTGCCTTCCCTTACTTCTGCTGCTTTCGTTACTACTTCCGCTCTTCTTCCTTCTTCTGCCGTTTTCCTTGCCTCTTTTACCGTTTTCCTTGCTTCAACCGCTTTCCCTATTTCTTCTACCGCTTTTATTACTTCTCCTACAAGAATGGGATTGATGTGCACCGTAATTGCTTTCCAAATTGTTCCTTCTCGGATCATCTCGTTTATTAGTTCTCTCACTTCGTCATGGTAGGCTATGGGGATGGGATAATTTTTCGTTTTCAATGGTCGCCAGTCCGTTAACTTGATCTGAAGCTGATACCCCTTTATCGGATCGTTGTGATTTTTGCAGACATCTTTGACGCTTATCAACATTCCGTACAGCGCATTTTTCTGATCAACCCTTAATTTTTTTCTGCTTAATTATTTTCTTCCTTTATTTCATTCTCCTCCATTTCTACGCTACACATTTCGACTTTTGCGAATTCTTCTGATTCGACTCTCTCGTCTACCTGTGCATTTTGCGCCTTTTTATTTTCATCTTCCTTCATTTCTACGCGACACATTTCGATTACTGCGAATTCTTCTGATTCGTCTTCTTCATCTGCATGTGTATTTCGCGCCTCTTCATTTTCATCTTCCTCCCAAATATTTTCACCGTTGATCAAAACTTGCTTTCCTCCGATGTCGATAATAACGCCATGTTCCGCCAAGAAATCCATTCCGATAATCAATGGGTAAATTAATTTCTTCACCACCAAACAAATTATATCAAACTTTCTTCCTCTAATTGTTACTTCTACCATTACTTGTTTTCTTACTGGACAAGATTTCCGCCCCCATGCATCTACCATACGAGTATTATTGGTTGGTAATTCCAAGACGTTTATTTTCTTGCTTATTAATTCTTCATATAATTCCTCCGATATCACAGATTTGATTGATCCCGTGTCTACCAATGCCTTGCTATGCACACCAGCGCAATTAATTTCTATTACGGGACATTTCTCCCCTTTTCTTGGCTTCCAGTTCTCCCATAAATTTTCTCCATTATTTGTTATTCGGTTCGCAGTTATAGGGATCGCGTGTTTGGCGTAAATTTTGTTCGATTTGGGACCCCTTTTCAACTCGAACTTGGCGAGTTTCCCGGTCCCGTTTGATTTCTAGTACCGTTTTCGACTCGCGGACTCCGCGACCTTGCGCGCTGAAAGCTGTGCGCATTTCTGCTCGTACTCGGTTGTTCGCCACTGTGACCTTGACCGCGCAGCTCTCCGTTCGCCGTTTCTCCGTTCCGCGTCCTCGCGTCCTGTCCATGTTGTCGCGAATCGCCTTTATTCTTGCTTCCTCCTTTCTTCGGTGAAGAAACTACCGTATCTTGGACAACTTGCATCGCGTTGATATTGGATTTGGTCGTCTTTGGTGTCTGGTTCATGTTTGCAAACGTCAAATCATAGTTGCCTAATAAAACTTGAAATTTATCCACGTCTTTTATATCAACGCTTCGCAATAGATTCTGGATGCTTAACGGGAAATGTCTCGTGAGAATGCAAATTATTTCTTCGTCCGGCACTGGAGGAGAGCACATTTTCAATGCTGCTATTTTTCGTGCCGCGTAGTCTCGCATGGTTCCGCTAGAATTACGGTAATACCCACTCATTAACGAAATTTTGAAATTCATCTGCTGTTCCTTTCCCCAGTAACGGTCTAGGAACCTAGCTACAAATTCGTCAAATGAATTTGGCAACGGGCATAACGTTTCTAGCCACGCCTTTGCATTGCCTTCTAATGCTTGATGCAATAACAAAGTTTTGTGTGCTTCGCGGACATTCGAAAGCACGAAAAAGCTTTGCAATGATTTAACAAACGCGTTCGGATTCTCGCTTGGATGACCTGAGAATCTAAACGATGCTGGTATGTTAATATTGCTTCCTCGGCATGCTCCCCCTCCATCTACTTTACTTTCTGCTATTTCTCGCAATTCCTGAATCTTACGTTCTTGTTCTTCAAATTGTCGCTTCGTATCTGCACTGCTTTCGGTAATCTTGCCGCGAACCTCTTGGACTTCCTCTTGTATTTGCCCGAAACGTGCCCTATTCTTTTCATCTTTCCTTTCGATTTCCGTAGACATCGAATCAATTCTCGCTCCGACTTCCGCGTGCTTTTCCTCGATTAACTGAGTACACGTCGCTACCTGCACAGCGATTTCTCCTCGAAGCTCGTCGCATTTACCAACTACTTCAGACATTATGGATTGTTGAAACTGCTCGAATTTTTCGTTGAAAACCGCGGTCTGGCCGTCAATTTTCTCGGCTAATTTCTGTACTTGCTCCTCTGATTTCCGCGATTGTTCTTTGATTTCTGCCGCTAATTTTTCCCCCTGCTCCTCTGTTTTTCGTGACTGTTCTTTGATTTCGGCGGCTAATTTTTCAGACTGTTCTTTAGTTTCCGCCGCTAATTTTTCAGACTGTTCTTGAAGTTCTACCGCTAATTTTTCCCCCTGCTCCTCTGTTTTTCGCGACTGTTCTTTAATTTCTTCTAATTTCTGCGACTGTTCTTTAATGTCTCCGGATAAATCTCGCCTTAGATTTTCTACTTGTATTCCGATCTGTCGCGCAAAATTCCCTAATAACGCCTGCATTAATGTTGACATCGGATCATCTCGCGTACGTTGCAACAGTTGTTCAGGCGTGGTTTCGGTTGATTCGGTGCGATCCGCGGTCGTCTCGCGTACTTCCTCTGCCTCGTGCAACCCTAAATTTTCCATTCTACGAAGTACCTCGTCCCCCGCGTCGCCCTCACTGTCCTCGTCACTCCTAATCTGCCTAGGTTCCCTATATTCTTGATTGCCTGCCATTCTAGTGCTTTGCGTTGCCTTTTACCTTTCTAACAATACAAAATGCACTTCCCTTCCAAAATCACAATACAATGCACTATATAACACTTCACTGTACACAAAAAAACACTTGCTGAAAAAGAATACAGTACACAACCAAATAAATACCACAAAATGCTCGTTTATTGTGTCTAGGGTTCACCTTTGCTTGCTTGATTTCAATCGATCGCTGCCGCATGTAATGGGCACCAAAATATCTAACCGGCCCTCACTTGCACCTTTCGACGATTTCAATCGATCGCTGCCCCACGTTATGGGCGCCAAAATATCTAACCGAACGAATACTATCGTCGCACCCAGTACCTATCTGTACACTCCAGGTGCACTGTAAGCACGTCGATAAGATATTATGCTCGTGAAGCGAGCTTAGAATCTCAGGAAGCAGGATCTTTGGGGTACGAGAAAGGTCTGAACCCTCGACACAATAAAAGTCACACAAATAACACAAACGAGCATATAATTCTCTTAAAATTTGGTGGTATGAACTGATGATAATGGAAAACAAATCACACATATAATTACACTTCCAAAAGAATGATTGAATGAACACAAACAAGCAACTTTTTACAGCCTATTCAGCACGTGAATATTTGATTTCGTTTGGAACTGATTTTCTGGATTAATTACTTTAAACCTAATCACACATAGAATTTGCACTTCCAAATGATTGAGTAAACACAACTAAGCAACTTTCTTCAGCTTATTCAACACATGAAACACTTAGTTTCGTTTATAACTCACTTTCTGAATTAATTACTTTAAACCAGTACTGGGATTCCCTTTGAAAATTTACCACGTCTAAATTGAACTTACTCTAATTACAATTGTTTGTGATACTAATTCTAATTTACAGTTTCTTGCCTTTTAAAATTTTACATTCAATAATTGACTTGTGGGCAAGCGCACTACTCTTAATTACTCCTTAAATTACAAATGCTGGTAACAGAATAATAACTGCTACTCTAGAACGGTTAAAGGCAAGCACTTTATGCATTAAATCTCCCACTCCAAGCTACAAATTATGAATATCCGTGTCCTCAAATTTTAACACGTTTGAAACTGTTCTATTTCCCTGCCGTCGTGAACTTGACCTAATTCAGCTTTACGGGTTACCTCGATATTGTCCGCCTTTCAACCTTGAACAGCGTGTTGCGCCCCGCACCACGATGCTCGAGTTCGATGTACTGCGTTGCTCTCGCCGTCCTTCTGCTCAATCGTCGTTTTCTCGGCTGATTCGCGTACTCTTGCGTCTTCACTAACCAATTTATTCTCCTCCCACGGCTGCTATCGCCTCCAATTACGCCCAATTTGCAGAAATGTCCCTTGCACTTCCTAACTGCGAGTGCAAGTACGTCGCTCGTTCCTAACTTTATTCTAATAATTAAGAACTTTCAGAGCTTTCTGAGAAACGGGCACACTTTTACTTTCCGCGTTATTTAATAGCAGAATATTTCTCTAACTCCTGACTATTGCGCGGATGACTAGCTAGACGTTTTGTAACGCCGTACACTCCTATTCTACAGAGTCGTTGCGGCAATTTCTAGCTAATCTAATTCTCTAACAAAATCTTCACAATTGCCAAGCGGTGCCTTACGTGAAGAGCTGCAGAAGAGATGTTCACTCCAGGCGAGATGTCGACAACAAAAGAGCTTTCGTATGCGCGTCAGCCTATTTATTAGCGCTGCGCTGGGGAAGTTCTGAGCAGCTACTGAGAAGGGGGGGGTAATTTCTCCTACTTCACTCCCTTCAGAAAAAACGTGACTCCAAAGTTCGTGGCTGCTAGTTCAAGCAACGGATACCAGGCTGCGCGTTTTGCTACACAGGTATTCCGACTGCTCTTCTCGCCGTCTGCGAGCGTAAACGCCGACGAAACTGTGCTGTGACGGGGTGTATAATCCCGTTTCGGCACATTGCCCCCTCCTTTTCTTCTTAAGATTTTTTTTTCGGCGTCGAAACAAAATCTTAAGCTGCTTCTGCCTTCCCTTACTTCTGCTGCTTTCGTTACTACTTCCGCTCTTCTTCCTTCTTCTGCCGTTTTCCTTGCCTCTTTTACCGTTTTCCTTGCTTCAACCGCTTTCCCTATTTCTTCTACCGCTTTTATTACTTCTCCTACAAGAATGGGATTGATGTGCACCGTAATTGCTTTCCAAATTGTTCCTTCTCGGATCATCTCGTTTATTAGTTCTCTCACTTCGTCATGGTAGGCTATGGGGATGGGATAATTTTTCGTTTTCAATGGTCGCCAGTCCGTTAACTTGATCTGAAGCTGATACCCCTTTATCGGATCGTTGTGATTTTTGCAGACATCTTTGACGCTTATCAACATTCCGTACAGCGCATTTTTCTGATCAACCCTTAATTTTTTTCTGCTTAATTATTTTCTTCCTTTATTTCATTCTCCTCCATTTCTACGCTACACATTTCGACTTTTGCGAATTCTTCTGATTCGACTCTCTCGTCTACCTGTGCATTTTGCGCCTTTTTATTTTCATCTTCCTTCATTTCTACGCGACACATTTCGATTACTGCGAATTCTTCTGATTCGTCTTCTTCATCTGCATGTGTATTTCGCGCCTCTTCATTTTCATCTTCCTCCCAAATATTTTCACCGTTGATCAAAACTTGCTTTCCTCCGATGTCGATAATAACGCCATGTTCCGCCAAGAAATCCATTCCGATAATCAATGGGTAAATTAATTTCTTCACCACCAAACAAATTATATCAAACTTTCTTCCTCTAATTGTTACTTCTACCATTACTTGTTTTCTTACTGGACAAGATTTCCGCCCCCATGCATCTACCATACGAGTATTATTGGTTGGTAATTCCAAGACGTTTATTTTCTTGCTTATTAATTCTTCATATAATTCCTCCGATATCACAGATTTGATTGATCCCGTGTCTACCAATGCCTTGCTATGCACACCAGCGCAATTAATTTCTATTACGGGACATTTCTCCCCTTTTCTTGGCTTCCAGTTCTCCCATAAATTTTCTCCATTATTTGTTATTCGGTTCGCAGTTATAGGGATCGCGTGTTTGGCGTAAATTTTGTTCGATTTGGGACCCCTTTTCAACTCGAACTTGGCGAGTTTCCCGGTCCCGTTTGATTTCTAGTACCGTTTTCGACTCGCGGACTCCGCGACCTTGCGCGCTGAAAGCTGTGCGCATTTCTGCTCGTACTCGGTTGTTCGCCACTGTGACCTTGACCGCGCAGCTCTCCGTTCGCCGTTTCTCCGTTCCGCGTCCTCGCGTCCTGTCCATGTTGTCGCGAATCGCCTTTATTCTTGCTTCCTCCTTTCTTCGGTGAAGAAACTACCGTATCTTGGACAACTTGCATCGCGTTGATATTGGATTTGGTCGTCTTTGGTGTCTGGTTCATGTTTGCAAACGTCAAATCATAGTTGCCTAATAAAACTTGAAATTTATCCACGTCTTTTATATCAACGCTTCGCAATAGATTCTGGATGCTTAACGGGAAATGTCTCGTGAGAATGCAAATTATTTCTTCGTCCGGCACTGGAGGAGAGCACATTTTCAATGCTGCTATTTTTCGTGCCGCGTAGTCTCGCATGGTTCCGCTAGAATTACGGTAATACCCACTCATTAACGAAATTTTGAAATTCATCTGCTGTTCCTTTCCCCAGTAACGGTCTAGGAACCTAGCTACAAATTCGTCAAATGAATTTGGCAACGGGCATAACGTTTCTAGCCACGCCTTTGCATTGCCTTCTAATGCTTGATGCAATAACAAAGTTTTGTGTGCTTCGCGGACATTCGAAAGCACGAAAAAGCTTTGCAATGATTTAACAAACGCGTTCGGATTCTCGCTTGGATGACCTGAGAATCTAAGCGATGCTGGTATGTTAATATTGCTTCCTCGGCATGCTCCCCCTCCATCTACTTTACTTTCTGCTATTTCTCGCAATTCCTGAATCTTACGTTCTTGTTCTTCAAATTGTCGCTTCGTATCTGCACTGCTTTCGGTAATCTTGCCGCGAACCTCTTGGACTTCCTCTTGTATTTGCCCGAAACGTGCCCTATTCTTTTCATCTTTCCTTTCGATTTCCGTAGACATCGAATCAATTCTCGCTCCGACTTCCGCGTGCTTTTCCTCGATTAACTGAGTACACGTCGCTACCTGCACAGCGATTTCTCCTCGAAGCTCGTCGCATTTACCAACTACTTCAGACATTATGGATTGTTGAAACTGCTCGAATTTTTCGTTGAAAACCGCGGTCTGGCCGTCAATTTTCTCGGCTAATTTCTGTACTTGCTCCTCTGATTTCCGCGATTGTTCTTTGATTTCTGCCGCTAATTTTTCCCCCTGCTCCTCTGTTTTTCGTGACTGTTCTTTGATTTCGGCGGCTAATTTTTCAGACTGTTCTTTAGTTTCCGCCGCTAATTTTTCAGACTGTTCTTGAAGTTCTACCGCTAATTTTTCCCCCTGCTCCTCTGTTTTTCGCGACTGTTCTTTAATTTCTTCTAATTTCTGCGACTGTTCTTTAATGTCTCCGGATAAATCTCGCCTTAGATTTTCTACTTGTATTCCGATCTGTCGCGCAAAATTCCCTAATAACGCCTGCATTAATGTTGACATCGGATCATCTCGCGTACGTTGCAACAGTTGTTCAGGCGTGGTTTCGGTTGATTCGGTGCGATCCGCGGTCGTCTCGCGTACTTCCTCTGCCTCGTGCAACCCTAAATTTTCCATTCTACGAAGTACCTCGTCCCCCGCGTCGCCCTCACTGTCCTCGTCACTCCTAATCTGCCTAGGTTCCCTATATTCTTGATTGCCTGCCATTCTAGTGCTTTGCGTTGCCTTTTACCTTTCTAACAATACAAAATGCACTTCCCTTCCAAAATCACAATACAATGCACTATATAACACTTCACTGTACACAAAAAAACACTTGCTGAAAAAGAATACAGTACACAACCAAATAAATACCACAAAATGCTCGTTTATTGTGTCTAGGGTTCACCTTTGCTTGCTTGATTTCAATCGATCGCTGCCGCATGTAATGGGCACCAAAATATCTAACCGGCCCTCACTTGCACCTTTCGACGATTTCAATCGATCGCTGCCCCACGTTATGGGCGCCAAAATATCTAACCGAACGAATACTATCGTCGCACCCAGTACCTATCTGTACACTCCAGGTGCACTGTAAGCACGTCGATAAGATATTATGCTCGTGAAGCGAGCTTAGAATCTCAGGAAGCAGGATCTTTGGGGTACGAGAAAGGTCTGAACCCTCGACACAATAAAAGTCACACAAATAACACAAACGAGCATATAATTCTCTTAAAATTTGGTGGTATGAACTGATGATAATGGAAAACAAATCACACATATAATTACACTTCCAAAAGAATGATTGAATGAACACAAACAAGCAACTTTTTACAGCCTATTCAGCACGTGAATATTTGATTTCGTTTGGAACTGATTTTCTGGATTAATTACTTTAAACCTAATCACACATAGAATTTGCACTTCCAAATGATTGAGTAAACACAACTAAGCAACTTTCTTCAGCTTATTCAACACATGAAACACTTAGTTTCGTTTATAACTCACTTTCTGAATTAATTACTTTAAACCAGTACTGGGATTCCCTTTGAAAATTTACCACGTCTAAATTGAACTTACTCTAATTACAATTGTTTGTGATACTAATTCTAATTTACAGTTTCTTGCCTTTTAAAATTTTACATTCAATAATTGACTTGTGGGCAAGCGCACTACTCTTAATTACTCCTTAAATTACAAATGCTGGTAACAGAATAATAACTGCTACTCTAGAACGGTTAAAGGCAAGCACTTTATGCATTAAATCTCCCACTCCAAGCTACAAATTATGAATATCCGTGTCCTCAAATTTTAACACGTTTGAAACTGTTCTATTTCCCTGCCGTCGTGAACTTGACCTAATTCAGCTTTACGGGTTACCTCGATATTGTCCGCCTTTCAACCTTGAACAGCGTGTTGCGCCCCGCACCACGATGCTCGAGTTCGATGTACTGCGTTGCTCTCGCCGTCCTTCTGCTCAATCGTCGTTTTCTCGGCTGATTCGCGTACTCTTGCGTCTTCACTAACCAATTTATTCTCCTCCCACGGCTGCTATCGCCTCCAATTACGCCCAATTTGCAGAAATGTCCCTTGCACTTCCTAACTGCGAGTGCAAGTACGTCGCTCGTTCCTAACTTTATTCTAATAATTAAGAACTTTCAGAGCTTTCTGAGAAACGGGCACACTTTTACTTTCCGCGTTATTTAATAGCAGAATATTTCTCTAACTCCTGACTATTGCGCGGATGACTAGCTAGACGTTTTGTAACGCCGTACACTCCTATTCTACAGAGTCGTTGCGGCAATTTCTAGCTAATCTAATTCTCTAACAAAATCTTCACAATTGCCAAGCGGTGCCTTACGTGAAGAGCTGCAGAAGAGATGTTCACTCCAGGCGAGATGTCGACAACAAAAGAGAGCTTTCGTATGCGCGTCAGCCTATTTATTAGCGCTGCGCTGGGGAAGTTCTGAGCAGCTACTGAGAAGGGGGGGGTAATTTCTCCTACTTCACTCCCTTCAGAAAAAACGTGACTCCAAAGTTCGTGGCTGCTAGTTCAAGCAACGGATACCAGGCTGCGCGTTTTGCTACACAGGTATTCCGACTGCTCTTCTCGCCGTCTGCGAGCGTAAACGCCGACGAAACTGTGCTGTGACGGGGTGTATAATCCCGTTTCGGCACAATATATATATATATATATATATATATATATGTGTGTGTGTGTGTGTGTGTGTGTGTGTGTGTGTGTGTGACTACAGTTGTCTTTGCCAAGATTAATTAGTCAGTACATGATTTAAATTTTAATCGATTATTAACATCAGGATTATCTTCAAATAAATTAAATAACGCGAGTTTAATATTAAATTATTTAAGATAACCCATTACCAATACGTATACTAGAAAATACATTAAAATTTCTCAATAACTAACGAAATGCTCGTTATTTTGGAGTATCCGTTATGAAAAAAGCAAGGTGAAGATTGTTCCACATTAAATAAACATTACAGTACGTTTAAACATAATGTGTTTTCTTACACCAAACAACGAGGCAATCAGCCGTGGCGTCGTCACGATTAATTCAAACATTAAGTTGTCAATTTTGTAGTACGAAGTGTTGCAAAAGAAGCGTTTGTTTGAACTAATATTCACTGATCTGTTTTCCAAAAGCAAACCGGACGAACATAGTTTCGAACAGTAAATGCATCTTGACGATGAAGACTTAAACATTTCACGTTTATGTCGTTTTCGTTTCTGCAGCATCATTGCATCTGTGACACACATCCAAAGGTAACCGTAAAGAAGACTGTATACTTTCTGTATTTTTCAAAAGAAAAACTTTGTAGTAACATGAAATAACGTGCGATATTTCAAAATTCTGTGTCGTATTTCAGGAATTGATTCTGTTTTCTTCCAGATTGTCCGGTATTTAGGACTTTTATTTGCGTTGGAGACACAGTTTGCAGTACCCGCTTCCAAAATTAAGAATTTGGTTATTGAAAAGTAATAACGCCACTAAACGTTATGAATTTCTGTGGTGGAATTTTTAAATGTCCGTAATTAGAATATGAGAATAATTAAGAAGTGACCGTCGGGTGGTTTAGTGTAATATTTTTTTTATGAATGTACTAGCAAAAGTACATTTTTTAGTAAATCTATATTTTTTAATTAGTCTTGCATTATTTCTGTATTTTATTATTTACTTTCTATCAACCTCTGATTTCAATAATATAACATTAGAATTACTTTCTTTTCTAAACGGTTTTATGTGTTTTGTGTTTGTAGACGGTGATTCGTGACAAAAAAAGTCGAGACTTAATCTGGGAGGCATTACGCGAGAGAACCATAACCAAAGAGCGTAGGTTTTGCTTTGCCTCTCTTTTACACTGACCCCATCGTGACTGGAACGCGCACTAGCCCTTTCGAACAACCAACGACCCTTGTCACACATTGCTTGTACTCCCATTACACTCAAGAACCAACTCGGAGTATTTTAACAATGTTTTGGAACGCCACAGTGTATTTTCACTTAGACGTTCTACACATGAAAGAAAACTATATGTATACCTTTATATGCTATACGACAAACACTAGCACAATCTCTAGCACTAGTACCATCATCAGTAACATTACTTCCAACATCAATAATACCTTCCCCACCACTACCACCACCAAAATAATCATCATCATCATCAACATTTCCAACTACAAATTTTTCTGTCCAGGAGTAAACTATTCCCTTAAGTAATCCAACTATTTGTTCCAAAACTTATTTTTCTGAGAAGAAGCAACGTTAATCTGGCGACTATCATTACTGTGTGGGCCGAGAATAATGTGGCAACAACAAATTCAGATAAGTTGAACACCACCATCGTTCGAGACAGACATCTGGGAGCGGAACCAAACGCGGCGATCCTATTAAGCTGCAAACAGCGGGGCCGGAGGCGGCTGCTCATCTGGGGCTACGGAGGGCGGCCGCGCGATGTTATCGAGCGTCGTAAGCGCCGCGCCTTGCAAGACGCCGGCGCGGGGGGCGGAAGGAGGCGGGCGGGAAGACGTGGGCCTCGCCGTCATCGTCATCGAGGGCCAGGGGACGTTGGGGTGTTGGGGACGGCAGCCGTGGCGGAGCCGGCGGTCTGGTAGACTGATAACCCGCGTGTTGCGCTGGGGGGTGGGGTGGAGGAGAGGCAGCAGCCCATGGCGGAGCCGCGGAGGAGATGCGGGGCGGGGCGGGACGGGGTGGGGTGTTGCCGAGAGAGACCGTGTGGGGCGAAGCGGCGTGGAGCGGGGCGGAGCAGTGGGGAGCGGGGCAGCAGGGTGGAGCGGGGTGGGGCGTTCGGGGTAGAGCGGAGAGGACCGGCGGCTGCGGCGACCGACGGAGGCACTGCGTAGAGGTGGGCGACGTAGGGAGTGGTGGAGAGGGGAGGGGTGGGGCGGGGACGAGCGCCCACCGGTTTATCAGCGCCGCGGCTTTATGACCGCTGACCGGCGTTGATGCGCCCGGGCGTGCGGCCAGAGCGCGCATTAACCTCGGGCACCCGCCGCTTAACGGACGCCCCTCTGCCGCCCCCGCCTGTCGCCCGCGGCTCTGCTGTTTCCGCCTCCGCTGCCGCCCCCGCGGCCGACCCTCGCCGCCGCCCCCGCCCCGCCTGTCCACAGACTCGCCTCGCGTAGTCGGCGCCCGCTGCCGTCGGCGGGGCATATCGGCGAGGAATGAGGCTGCAAATGTGACGGTAATGAATGATAAATCCGTTGAGATAATGATTCGCGATTCGTTGTAATGTCACAAAGTAGAAGATTTTTTGTTACATGCGCTTTTGTAGCCTATGTGACTGCTATTAATCAGAATTAATTTGGCAGTAGTGAAACGAAGCTCCACATAATCAGTGTCTCCAATGCTATTGTTTCTTAGTGTAATATTTGTGTGGAAAGATAACTGTTTTTGAATTGAATTGGTTTATTTGAACACGCACAACTCACTGTAGTGAATTGCTTAGAAACGGAGGTTACGCTTACTAGTGCAATTTCATGGACAAACAGACAGTATTGGCGTGATCATCTGCAGATTTCACAGATTAAGAAACGTAAACGGTAAACAAAGTAACACTCAGAAGTTGGGAAAACGAAACCGGCACACTATTTATGAGTCTCTATAATGTCAAATTACTAAATGAAAAATTTGAATTTTACATAGAATACAAAATCCTTCATAACCTAAAATTTCGAACCCAAATACGTTTATTGTACGTTTGTGTGTAATTGGACGAAAATTAGATTTAAAATTTCTATTATTATTGTAAAATGACAATTAATATGACTTTAATTATCTCCCTAGGGTTGTTGTATTGAATTTATACAATACCGTAAATATGGCAAAATCTCAAAATATTTGTTGTTTTTCATTTTTGCAACGTTTTTATTGATTATAAATCCTGGAGACGTAGCTAAAGATCTAATATAAACAATAATGTTAACATAATAATAACTATAATTTTCATGCACGTGAGCCACAGAATACATAAATGTTATACTTTTAACTTTTGGTTTCTTGAGATTTAAATTTGACTTTCCTCATATCTATAGCACGTAAAGCAGACACATCTCAAGCTTTTTCTTGTTTGCCTAAAACGAAGGTTAATTATCTAATTAACAGAGCGTTTTAACCGGTTTGAAAATTGGAGTGTTGGGACATGACGCAAGAAGAGAAGAGAATTTTGGAGAGGAGCATGAATTTAGATAGGAGTGGTACTTGAGTTCTCGATGAGATTGTAAGTTGGAAATAAACCAAAGAGATTTCAAAGTTTTCAATAGATATTAATTTTGGATAATCTGTACTTGGATATGTTGGTCGGTGCTATTTATTTGGGAGTAGTGGGTTTGTTTAATTCAATGTGTGACATTAATAGAGGTCATCTTGTATGGATATATCAGACGGGTAGTTGCCATTGATTTGTTTAGATATTTTTATAGAGTGTATTATATCGGTGTTTCCAACAAAATGAAGATGGTAGAATGTACAAATGTAAATCTTATACTACTTCCTGGTAGATGAGAGAGATTATGCATTTGTAATTATTACATCGTGAATACTTGCTTTCTTATTTTTATCTGTTCGGGGTAGTAGGAATGTTCTAGAGACTTTTTACTTATTTATTGATTTGTTAACTTATTTATTTACATAAAAACAGTTAAAAACTGTGTGTGACGTGCTATGGGGAGAAGTTAATTTGAAGTTACATTAATGTTCAGAAGCAAAACAAGGTACCATCTCAGCATTTGCTCGAGGATCAGGGAAACTGGAGGAAAACCTGATCGAGATGGGGGTCATTGACCCAGAAGCTGCAGTACAATACTTGTTATAGGTTCTTAACAATTATACAATCCAAATGATATATAATACATTTGTAAGTTGTATGTTTTCACAGTATATAATAGTTTTTATATATTTTAAAAAAATTGGATTTGGAATTGTCAAGATGATCTACTGGAATTATTTGCAGATAATTCGATGTTTTTTGACAAAGTCTGTACACTTTAGTTGTCGGTATTTCAGTTTTTTCTGTTCTTGTATATCTCGTTCAGTGTAGTATTTCGAAATGCATATTATTACACTGATAACAGTTTACTACATGGATCTCGATAGTGTGAAATTCAATGTTGTTTTACGTACATTACTCTCGAAATTTTCTAAAGTCATTTATGAAACTAAAATTATCTTTAATGTACTCACCATTTTCTTTAGTTAGACGGTCTTATATTGCGGCCATATTAAGGTTATACATTATTTTGGCTGCCATATAGTTTAAATATTTACTGCATGACATATCCACCTGTACTAAAGGAATTATAATGTTGCTTGATTTTACACCAACTGGTGTTTCCGTTTGTTCTTCTTGATTGAGAGCTGAAAACCTTCAGGTAGTAGATACATTATATTGCATAGGATTTTTATTGTCCATATTTAAATTTGTATTTGGGAGAGCTACATTACTCAAAACCTTCGTGTTTTCTTTTCATTGCCCGTAACCCCACATTTCTCTGATTTGCACAGGGGTGCAGGCTCTTTTTATCTTGGTCATGTTTATAGGATGATGTTTAGATGATAAGAGCGTTTTGGTGAAAAGATGGCTTATTGCATTACCTGAGGTTCTTGCTGCTGAGTTTGTAGTTGCAAGTCCTGTTAATTCGCCATACGCAGAAATGAGTAGGAGAGGTTATAGCTTTGAAGAAGGATGGGAACCACTGCGCCCGATTGAGTCACTCAATTTGATGCGCTAATATTCCTTTGCGTTCTTCTCGTTGCTTAATCGCTATTTTTCTTAACAAATATTGTTTAAATATGTTTATGTATTGCTTAATTATATGATTCGTATGTAAAATATTCAAAACGTAAGTTTTTTTATAAATTTTCCTTGATCATTGTCGCGTATATCAATAACTGGACGCCTGACATCTGAATCCTACCATTATCTACAAGGCTGAATCTACATTTTCCCTTCCAAACATTGTTTTTAAGGTCAGTCACATTAGAATTAAGATATTCCATTTCACTCGAGCGACCTGGCAGCAAACAAAATTTTGCTAGATGTGAGCACAGCATGTCGGGTTTTCACGTAGTTTATCTACATCCCAAGCAAAAAGCGCTCAGCCGAGGAAAACGAGCGATAAGCTCTCGGTCCTGCAAACCGATTGTCTTCTGAAGCTCAATGCTTGTGACTTCCCCAGCTTAGTCAGGATTTCAAGTGCTAAAAATGCCGCGAAGTAAAAACTTCTAGACAAGAAGCACAAATTATGTACAGACAGACGGCTAAAAGTCTACTTTACTTGAGGCTGGCGGAAACAGCAATATTATTTTGTACTTCTGCATCCATTTCAGCATGTGGAAGAAAACTGCATCTTGTAAATCGTCTTTCAGAGAAGGAGCAACATTGATTCGGAAATAATTACATTTTATTATTCATAGCTTGGAAAAGAAATCTGCATTAAATAATTACTAACATTCCGTTCGCTTACATTGAGCAAACGCAGCAAAAATTAATGGTATATTAATGAAAAATGTCTCAATTATATTGCTTGTGTAGTTCTGCCCCGCTATCGCACATGACATGTCTCGTTCCTGAAGAGGCACGTAGCGAATGCGTCAGATCCATTGTTCTGATGTGCGAATAGGAACACCGCAGAGCGCTCGAACTTACGGCGCTCGAGGATGAAACGCTCGAACGAGTAGGCACACCCAGCAGCTTCTATTAAAATAGCTTTCGGGGCCGGCCGAGGGGCACCCGGAGCGTAGTGGCTTGGAGTGCGCAGGGCGCTCGAACTTACGGCGCTCGAGGATAAAACGCTCGTGCGAGTAGGCACACCTCGCAGCTTCTATTAGAATAGCTTTCGGGGCGGGCCGAGGGTACCCGGAGCGTAGTGGGCTGGAGGCCGAGTCGCGGGCTGCGGGAAACGATTACCACCGTACAAATATTCACGGGCAATTATAATATTTACGGCGCGATTATGGCAATAAAACAGGCCGAGCGGCCGCTTGCCGAGGATTCATTGCGCATGCTAATGACGGCCCCTGGCGGGTGGAGGAGGAGGAGGAGGGATAGGGCAGGTGGGACACGGGGGTGGAAGGGCGGGGCGGGACGGGACGGGGTGGGGGTGGGGTGGGTATGCGGGGCGACCGACCGTGGCCCGGCGCCGGCGCCCCGCCGGTCGCATCCGCCTCCGCCCCGCCCCCGCCCCCGCCCATGCCGGCCACCCCCTCCCCTCTCGAAAGTCCAAACCGCCCCGCCCCCCGTTCGGACCTCGGCAGTGGATCGTGGCGCCCCGGTGCTCTTTCCGGCTGCCTCGTCCGCCCACGTTGCTGAACGCGGGGACCCGCGAAGTATTAGCCGAAGGGACGCTGCATGTGCTGAGGGGGTTTGCAATAGCTGAGCTCGTGGTTAGTCGCGTGACTAGTGCCAATGATACAATGGAATGGGATGATAACTCTTCATTAATTAGAAATAGCTCATTAAGACCACACTTGTAGCTCGTGAAATTTAAATACATTCACTATGTTTCAAATATTGTAATACTACTAAAAAGTATAATAATATGTCTCTCTGTACTGGCACAACGACTCCTGGAAGGGCCAAGGCCTCCCAGCGGCGTCGCGGCCTTCCGGGCATGGGTTAAGGGGTACGTGTGGTTAGCACATAGACATCCCTACGTCGTATTATTGTCCTGTCAACCTGGGAAGTGAGATTCCTCATCGTCACATGGCACAGATACTGGGACATTGCAAGGAAGGCACACACTATAATCTGCCCCGGCCAGAAATCGAACCCGCGATCGCGTCTTTGAAAGCGAGCACGCAGTAAGCTACACTTGGAGCAATTATAATAATAACAATGATTATAATAATCATGTTTCTTCAAAGAACTGACTTCCCCAGTCGGGAATCAAATCCGCTATACCTACAGTTGCTGTATAATATTTAGGGTCGGATTATCAAACCTTTGGAAGCTAGCGGTGTCCCTAGGCTTGGGCCATGTTTTTTATTTACTATCCACCTGTGCCTGGGAGACATGTGGCATGCATGACGTATTTCGATCATCGTACCTTGCGTTTTGAGCCTTCCTGAGATTTCTTTCGTCACACAGCTACAGAAACTTAGCCGATTTGTACCAGAAAGCCAGCACGTTGGCCACCCGCGGGGATCAATAATAATAATAATAATAATAATAATAATAATAATAATAATAATAATAATAATAATAATAATAATAATAATAATAATAATAATAATAATAATAATAATAATAATAATAATAATAATAATAATAATAATAATAATAATAGTCGGCCCCGTGGCGCAGACGGTTGCGGCAGCCGTCGTCTGTGCCGAGGAGGCTGCAGGTTCGAGTCCTGCATAGACATAGTCGTATTTGTGATTGTCCATTCACCTATCATCATCATCCTTTCATCTTATAATTCACACTTCAAGGCGTAACAACCTTGTGGTAATCCAAGGATACAGCTGAAAAGCTGATCCTGGAAGAATTACACACGTTAATCGTTTAGCGTGGTCAGTAATGGCCTATACGCCAATAATAATAATAATAATAATAATAATAATAATAATAATAATAATAATAATAATAATAATAATAAGTAATATAGACAGTTACATAAGAAACAACTAGTGTCCTCTCAATTATTCGAAAACTTGTTTTAACGGTCTATGACGCATCATTTTCGAGTTGCGTATAATGGCAGCAAGTGATGCAATATGATATATTTTTGTCATACCCAAAGACTTGAAACACGTTTCTCTATCTATTTTGACGCGATAAATACGAATCTGAAGCCATTGCGCCACCACCCTCCTTAATTTAATCGCCAAAAATATCGAGATTTTTTTTTTTTTTTTTCGGGCGGTTGTAGCCAGACCCAAAAGGTTGACATATGTTTTCTATGTATGTCAACATGCCGAATCCGAATCTGAAACTAGAATTGCACCTCCACCTTCCAAAGATTTTAAATAGGAAAAAAAGAAATAATTTTTTTGTTTTCGGGAATTGTTGTTAGGCCTAATGATTTGACACATGTTTCTCTACAGATGTCGACACGCAAAATCCGAGTCTGAAGCTAGAATTGCGCCACCACCTTCCAGTTCTTTTTAAATCGCGTTAAGCCACTGTGCATATTATTTACTTCCCGTAATTCCTACTGATTCTTTAAATTATTATGAGCGATATCGCTGCAATCTAGAAAAGGAATAAATTTAATTTTCCCATTCTATTCCCGACAAATAAACTGAAACAATGATGAAGTGTACTACAAGGAAACCACCGAATTGTTAATGTATTTTGTTTTAGACGGTTGTTTGAAGATATAGAAAATATTTAAAGAGTTTCATAAACTGGTAGTTAATAGCTCCATAACCCGTGTCTTAGTTAATCGCCGGAGTCTGAAGAACTGTGCCGTCAGTCCATTCTCAGCCGGCTGGAACTCCGCCGGCGGAGCAACTGCCGGTCGAGCCGCGCCTGTTGCGAATCTGCACGTCGGCTTGGAGGAAGAACAATTACGTGTAAATCCATCTGTTGAGCCGAGTGTGAAAGCGAGGGGGCGGGGTGTCCGTTGTGGGCGGGGTGTGGCGGGTCTTTCCCTGACACCCTCTTCGCCTCCGCTCGCCCCTTCCTCCCGGCCCCACCCCTTCCCCGTCGATAAAGCGCCGGTTATGGAGAGCCGCTGCAGCGTAGAGAGCGTTTTTTTACTGCATATAGCGCGGCCCATGAAAGTCGCGGCCGTTTTTACGTCGTTGTTTTAGCGCTTTCCGCTAAACTGCCTCTTCCCGCGCTGCAGAAATTTGCTTTGTGCTCCATAAATACAGCGCCCAATGCACATACGGCCCGCCGGCGGTGGTGGTGGGGGGGGGGGCGAGCGGGCCAGAGCGGGGTCTCGGGGTGGGGGAAGGGGCGCTGCGGGGGCGACTAGCCTGCTCCACAACGAACACACCCCCTTTCTCCCCGCACCGTTGCGAGTCCCAGCCAGCAAAGGGAGACCCTCTGTGTTTACACCCCTCGTTCACACACAAACACACGCGGCCGTCGCCGACGCCGCCGTCGGTCTCACAGCGACCGCGCGCACACACGCACAAGAACACTCACACGCGTACACACTGGCGCGCGCGGGGCGCGGCGGGTGGCGTGCGTGCGCCCACTCGTTTACGCGTTCGCCCGGGCGCGGCCCGGAGAAAGGAAGTTCAACGGGGAAAAACTGCTGGCCGGCGTCGCGCTGCGCCTGCCCGCCCACCCGCCCGAGCGCTAGCGTCTTTTGTCTCCTGCTCTGCGGCGCCGAGGCCCCGCGCCCCAAGCGCCATCGAGGTGCCACCACCACAGCAGAACCGAATAAGAGCAGTGCCAGAATGTAGAACCATTTATTTACTAATTAATCACAGCGAAATCATTTTTACCGTTAATCTTTTTCCAAAAAATTGGTATTATGCCCGATTGACATCAAGCTGCTTTATCCACCATAACAGGATAAAAAATCGTGTCAACAATTCTAATGATAATTGCCGAAAAATAATTATTTACCAATAAGCAAACGGCAAAAACAAGAACGTTAAAAATTATTTTGTGATAATTAATAATTAAATAATTAAAATTTCTGTCACAACTATTCTTTTATTCACTAGGCCAGAATCTTGGACATCGCACCCGGAGCAGCGGCGCCCACAGGCGAATGTACTAGCTACTGAACGCTCCCCGAATGAAGTGCGACGATCTTAGAAACGCTCTTGGAGTACAATGTTACAAGTCCACGTTGCATAGTAGAGGCTGACACATTTTGTCCGAGTGGTTTATTACCATACTCCTTACTGATTTATTACCATATCCATATTACTATACTGGTTTACTACTACTTTACAATTTATTGCAAGGGGAGTATAGAATATATTGATACAAAATTTCATTCGGTGTAGTACATGCCGAATTTGAAATCAAAATAAGTTATGTTAGGATATGAAAAACATATTTATGTCAAAAATTAATAGGAAAAAATTTGAGGAACTTTCGACCGAATATTAAACAATACTAAACAAAATATTCAACAATACTTATATGCGTATCACCATCACCACCAAAATATTAATGTAAAAATGATTATGATAATAATAGTAATAACAATTTGCTCACCCTTATATAACAGTTTGAAAAAGACGTGCGTCGACAAATAATATGCCGCAATTATTTGAAGGAACTAAAATCTCTCACTGTAAATTCGTGAGGCAGTATCTCGTAATACATTGTAAGAAAGTAATGCAATGTAAAGAAACCAGAAACACTCACTTTTACAACCTTATGTCTACAACTGAGTATCACGTGCTTTGAACACACTGAAACCGTCGATTAATCGAATAATGTCAAACGTTACCCAAGCATCGTGTCAAAAAATGTTCAAAAAAAGTCATTTTTCGAAACCACAATAGCGATTTTCTCAGTGGAGCTCCGCGCGAGGGCACAGAACGGCGCGGGGCCGCTTCCTGCCTCCCCCGACGAGGCTTCTGAGCGGGTGGTGTGCGCGGGGCGCGGAGGCGGGGGCGGGGGCGGGGTGGACGCGGGGACGATGGAGAGGGGGGGGGCAGGCGATCTTGGCGGGCGACGCGTCGTGATGGATGGGGCCACCTTCCTGTTTCGCGAGGTCCCGCGCCCCCGAATTTGTCCACCGCCGCCGTAATTGAAATCCAACACAGAGCAAATCACGGCAACAAAGCGGCGGGGCGACAAAGCGGCACGGTAGCACGTGGCGAGAGTTCGCGGGTGATTCTGTTGGTGGATGGGTTGGGGAAACTGAATCTGAAACTGAACTGAAAAATTGATTGGGGAAATCGAATTGTGATTGTCTGTAGGTGACGAGCGTGCCGATTGCAGACGAAGAAAATATTCATGTAATTACATCTTTAGCTATGTGTGTATTGAAATTTGAAAATTTATTTAAATCAAATGAAAATTACCAATATTATAATTAAGCCCGAAGAAAAATATTTCTTTGCACATGTGCTAAAATTTTGATTGGCACATGTGTAGGACTCCTAAAATTCCCTTCTCGATGTTTTCAGAGGTTCGAAGATGTACAAAGCTCTTAAACTGGATTCTAAGTGGAATTCACGCCCCGATAGTGGCAACTTTTCTCCAGATAATGTACTCTGCAACGTAAAGATTTAGGTTTCCACGGTCGAGGACTATGTATTCTCGGCAGTCCGGGAGACACCGCATTTTCGGTACGGTTGCTTACATTTCGGTAATATTGCGATTTTCTCCATTCAGATTGGCAAACCAGATGCGATGTCTGAGAGAGAACGAGAGAGGGAGAAAAGGAACTAGAAAGAGAGAAAGAAGTCAGGAGTCCTGTAGTAACCTGTATACTGTAAAATTCCCGAGGTAAATTTCGGCGAGGGAAGCGAGAACGAAGTCTGAGTTGTCTGCCTTGAAAAAAAACACACACACACACACCTCTCACCAAAGCACATGAATGTACACGAATCCACTGGGCTAGGTGAGGATTAAAACATTTGTGCTGTTGTTCTGAACTGTAGTGCCTGTGCCTGGTGTTCTGGGGTTCCATGCACTTTAGTATTTATCTAGCGCATTTGGCCAAGAAAGTGCACTAAACTTCATTGGGATATTAAAGTCTCATTTTAACTTAATTTCTTTTTTGTATTTACCAACTTTTTCGAAAGGAAATAAAGTTTTTTAAATTAAATTAATTAAATTGCAAACACGTAATTACTAATAGATCGAACATTTATTAATATAAAAACATGAAAACGCCATCAAACGTATTTTAAATTATAAAATAGGTTATTTTTCTAACAAATGCATAATGTGTAGCATATATAAATTACGATTAAAAACAGTCGTTCTGTTCAGAACTTCGTATTAATGTCACCTGAAAAGTTATCTAAGAACGGGTATTTTGCTTTTGATACATCTTTCGGAATACCCGAATTGCAGTAAAAATATTCTTACTTTTGAATGCACTTTTCATATTAGTTCTCTTACTGTGTCTTCTCACCAGAATTTTATCCATTTTATTACTCACTAGGGAGGGACATCAAACATAATACTGCATGTAAAAAGAAAGTACTCGCAGGGCACTAAAAGCCTACATCAATCATTCCCATGAAAGACGATTCAAAATAATTACGTAATTGTGAATGAATCATGTAACTACTCCTACAACGCCTATCGTTATCTCCGAGAAACGGAACTGCCCGGAATCCGAACTCCTCTGCCGGCTGAGCCAGACCTCACGACACGAATCCAATCATACCGTGAATCTCGTGACCCATTCAGGCAGTTATCACATTACAGTCCGGGTGGAGCCGGTGGCGTCGACCGAAATGTCAGAAGTCCTAGAAGCGACGGAGGGCGAAGAAACGGGAGCCCTGTATGTAATGGTTACTGTTGCCGCTGTAATAACATCTCTTGGCGTAAAAGTGCGGTTAGTGGTTTACAAAGTACTCTGTTATTGAGCTCTTTCACAACTTCTATCCACTCACTAGATTGCTCGCCATTGCCAGCACGATCAATACTTGACAATGGTACGATGAAATGTGAACAAAACATTTATTCTGGGGTTCAAACAGTAGTTCAAAATAAATGTCATGAATTCCAGTGAACCTCCGATGAAATTCGAAGTAAACATCTCGCGGAATGCAAGTTCATATACACGTGTTTCAATCTTTTACTTGCGTCAGCATCACAATCGATGTACGATGCAAAAGCCATGAATACCATGTACAATCAATGTAGATAACATCCAAAATTAGCTATGATAACCCTCTAGACGAGAGCTACCGATAATTCAAACGTTCTGTAAAGTTCAGTAAAGAGTTCTGTAAAGAGCACGAGATGTTGCATATATCTCTTTCCAATTGATTTTCGTTCAGAGTTGATAAATGTATGGCCTTTTACAGAATTTGCAAATTATTTTTTCTAATATATCTTATTATCCCTTTCAGACCCAAACTTTTGAAAAAGTTTATGTCATATAGACCTGAGAAATATTTTTGTTAGTCTACCTTACTCGAAGAAAATGTCGTACTACCGTGAAACGCACGTTCCTACAGGAAAACCCGTTACTAGAGATTTTCAACGACCTACACAACCGATGTGAACCGGTCTGAACGCGAAGAATGAGTTTATGAGAAGAAATTCCTAGACTGCACAAGTGTGTGGGTTGGGACTACAGTTATACTTACACAATTGTGTAGGGAGGGTTGGAAAGGGTTATACCGTCTCCAAGCTACCTCACACACTTTCCACATATCTTCCACTTTTCAAATTGTACACTTTTATTTCATTCAAATAGACGTATGATACTTATAGATCTGCAGTCAATAAACTGTTGTCGTTCTCCACTGAGTCGTTCTGTATTGCAGATATTTTTCTGCATTGCTAACAAAATAGTAACTCGCCATTACCATTACTCCTGCCATTACAAGCAAAAGGAGAGTTCAACAAAACGTGCGCATAGTGAAGCTACAAATAGAGACCGAGAGAAATACAATAAGGAGAGAAGGAATATCTTCGTAAAAGTCCAATTGGAAGTGTGCGTTCAATGATTAAATTGTTGTAATTGCATCCTGTCTAATTGCCAAAATTTTACTTAAATGTCCAATGTTATTGCACAATTTTTAATTATCATAAACTAATTTTAAATAAGATATTTGTTATCTGTCACAATCTCTACTCTTTTCTTGGAAATTACTTGTCCGAACGAGAGGATTTCCCTAATTATACACTCCCTCATAGCTTTCCGAATTCGGTTTAGCAATCCGGAACTTCAATCCTATCTGCACCTGCTTATTCCAAAGCATGTTCAAAATCGAATTCTAAAATGTTGCGCTCGGGGTAGACGCCTGCATATAACCCGTTTAAGCCCCGCAATTTCTGCTAGAATGCATCCAATTGTTGGCCTAACATTGGCCTATCTACTGACTCCTCCTCATCGTCCATCATCCACTGCCTCCACGCCCTCGCCCACGCCCCATCGCCCATCGCCCATCTCGAGTTGGCCTTCGTCCACCGTTCACTGGCCGCCGGCCGCTGCCCGCCACCGCGCCGCCCGCTCACCGCCTGCCAGCCGAGGCAGCGGAGCGGGCGGACGGCGTCATAAATATGTATGGTGGCGGCGAGCGACGGGCCTCGTGCGGGGATGATATACCGCACCGGAACGGCCCGGCTTACTTAGCACAGGTGGCGGGAACGGGCAGCGGGCAGCGGGCGGCACGCGGCCGGCGGGGTGGCGGGTGGGAGCGAAGAACAGGGTGGTTAGGTAGTGGGTGGATGAAAAGAGGGAGGCGGGGTGGGTGGGGAGGATAAACAGGGCGGCCGGAATGAGATGGGAATGGAGCGCGAGACGTCTGGAGCAGCGTGGTGCGAGGTTGAATGGTGAGGGGTGAACGGTGAAGGTGAATGTAAGGGTGATTGAGGAAGCAGGGGGGCCACCGGTATATGGAGGGTGGGCGACACGGCGGGGTGAGACGGTGGCGGCTGGTGATGGGCGGCTGGTGATGGGCGGCTGGTGATGGGCGGCTGGTGATGGGCGGCTGGTGATGGGCGGCTGGTGATGGGCGGCTGGTGATGGGCGGCTGGTGATGGGCGGCGGGTGATGGGCGGCGGGTGATGGGCGGCGGGTGATGGGCGGCGGGTGATGGGCGGCGGGTGATGGGCGGCGGGTGATGGGCGGCGGGTGTTGGGCGGCGGCCAGTGGCGGCGAGCGACGGGCAGCGGGCGATGGGTAGCGTGCGAGGGGCGAGAAGCGTCGGAGGAGCTACCGGCCAGGGTCTCGCCCCCGTCCCCGGTGGGCCGCCTCCAGCCGGTCTTATTCATACGGCCTAATTCATACAGCCTAATTAGCGGTTTTGTTCGGGCGAGGCGATGCGTCTTGGGGCGCCGATAGGTGACGTAACGCGCGCCCAAGGCTGCGGCCAGGAAGAGTTTAAAGAGAGCGCTTAAAAGTGGATTCAACAGGCGCCCTCCGGAAGTGAACGAGGTGAAAATGGGGACGATTTGAGGGCGATCCAAATGAGTGGCTTTCGGCAGAACGAAAGGAAAGCTGCCGGCAATGTACAATTTCCCTGTTGGTTGGGTCAGTAACAGAAACAAGGTGGGCGTTCTCCTCGCCCTGAGACGGTTAGCAATGTGAAATCAAACATTTTGATTTCCAAATTGTTGCTCACCCCTATTGAAAAGAGAAACCCCCTAAAATGAAACTTAAGCTATATTTTTCGTCAGAATCAAATGTGCCATCTAAACATTTACTCGATTTACCAAAGGAGGTTTTTACGAAAACCTGAATTGGAATAGGAATAATTATTTCAAATTATTATACGAGTACAATGTCGGTTCAAGATAAATGACTTAAAATGTCGTTAAACGGAAGTGAATATTTATAAATTTCGAAAGGAAAAGATATCTAAACCGGTAATCTGTGCGTTTTTTCAGGTGTGACCAATTCAACTTCATTTTTTGCTTTCGCCCAATCTTGTATCTTAGATTCGAGTAACAATCTGCTGCGAGTATATTGACAGAACCCTTCTAAAGTAGTTGTTCTTAGCCCATGTCTCACATTAAACAAATTATATACTATATAAAATAATTGACGAGGAAGAATTTTGAATAAAAATGGAATTATACTCTACTTTTCTATTATATGCTACAAACCTCTTCCTCAAATAATTAAAGACATAGAAATATTAAAAACTTTACAAATTAGAAGTTTAATCAAACTGTTATATTAGATATTACTTCTTAAAACTGTTTTTCTTGAGAAAAAATAATATCATTTCACTGTATTCATAATTAAAGTAAAGAAAGAAATACTTACACGAAGTCTTTTGAGATTTGGAAAAACGTATTTAGATATCATTTGAATAATTTGTAACCACAAATACAGTGAATCATAAAATACACCTTATATGTATTTTTATGGAACATACATATTAATATTTACATATATGTTTTTAGTGCTTCTGTGTGATGTAGTGCTTGGTGTGTTTTCCATTCAGATTGAGGAATGTATTGCATTGATAAATAAGTATTTACCTTCAATATTGGAGATGTATGTGATGTTCGAAAACGGTGGAACTTTTGCTAATTCCGAAATTACAGACGTTTTAATGTAAATTGGACTATGCCATATATACGGCTAACTCAAGCATTTCAACTTGAACAAAAAGTCAACAATATTACATAAAAAATTAAAATGTATAATGTTTAACAATAGGTTGAATTTATGACAAAGCTTTATCTCCAATATAGGTGTAGGATAGCATTTCTATGAGAACATTGCTGTATCCGGGATTTTAACGGTTCCATAGTTCAACATACTGGGACGAGTGAATAAAGAGGTTATAAGTGTTTTATTAAACAAAATGAAGCAATTCGTGAAACTTTGTGAACAAAACAGATGTTAAATGCAAACAAACAAACAAACGAAAGGAAGTGAGTGAAGTAATGCTGAGTTTTGTAGCACTTGCTTGTAATAATGTGAATAAATCAGAACTTATTATTTCATCCAATAGCAACTGGTTGAATTTTCTATAGTGTACATGTGCCTTTGCTGGAAGTTCCAATTATGTAGAGAAGAAGACTGTATACATGCAGATTAGAACAGCAAAACAGTATTATACGTTCATAGAGCCTGAGTACTGTGATTATCATTCTTCATTCAGATTTAACGAGGAAATTATTGAGTGGATGACAGAATATTTTCTTGGCAATGGAACTGAAACGAAGGGAGATGCCCTAACATCAAAGAAAGAATGGAGGTTTCTATGAAATTTGTAACTAATCCTGATTATCAATTGACAAGGATATTGGAGTTCACTGGACAACGTTGTACAGAATTATTACTGGTGTTATGGACAAAATTGTTGCAATGGTACACTTTGTGGATTAGGTTTGTTAAAGAGAATGATGCCCTATCAAGAAGAAAATAATTAGGTCACTACAAGTTTCCACGAGCAGTAGGAAATACTGTATGAACACATGTTGTAAACGAGATATTCATAACGTAGATTTATTCATATTGCACAACAGCATGTGGCAGAAATTAACTCGTTTCAATTTATCCGTTCCAGAAACGTTCCAATTCGTTCAGCGTAATAGTCATTTGTTAAAATTTAGTGGTTAATCCTTCACATACCACCAAGTGAGTTATCATTTTTATTATTGCTATTCTCTCACAGATAATCAGACTGTGTATCAATCAAGATATCCCTTTTCGTACTGTTCGCAACACACCAAAACAACAAAGAAGCATTCAAGTATTTTTGCTGACAATTGACAAACAAATACTTTAATTTTCCAGCATTTCCTTCATAGCATTCATTTTAAGGTATTAAATATACAGTAATATATGAATGATAAACAGAGGAATGATGAACATATGAAATAAGAATCTAGTACTCTGTGAAAAGAATAATGAAAATGAAGATATCACCAACTCTGAAGGCATGGAAACCCTATGCAAACGTTGACCTCGCCCTTCCAGCCGTTCTTTAAAACTTCAAACACTCGAGAGAAACGTGAAGGTACACGGTGTCTCTTCAGTATAGAATATGCACATTTAGAAAAAGAAATTTCGTTGTACCTTTATCACTTGAAGAGATACTTTTCGCAAATAATACCAAGTATCGAAGAAAACCAACGCGCTTACCAGCAAATAAAGTAAAATCCATGAATAAGTATTCCATATTTAAAATTGTAAAATCCACATGTTTCTTAAAGTCTTTAGAAGCTAGTGCAATTGATATACTTTATCAAAAATTGGAACGTAGTTCTTTAATATGTTATACTAATAGAAACTCAAGAGAAAATTTTACAACAGCCATCATGAAACTCAGAAATGTGGAAAATGGATGTTCTGGAGGGCATCAACTGACGTCACTGCAGTGCCTCTGACCAGGATGTCCTAGAGTTCGAGTCCCGACGATTTCAGGACTTTCGACATTAGCTATATAGCTAGGTTGAATTCAGCCGGTATCTCGAGGAGGATACTAGGAGACGGCT
>JAZDUA010000967.1:0-32500 GCA_038098605.1 Gryllus longicercus
TGGCTTTTTGCAATCCGGCTGTTGCTTCATGGCGGGCTCGCTTGCTCTTTCCTCCATTTCGTTACATAACAGGTGTATCCATTGGACAGTTTCGTGGAATGAAAACGACGACTTCTATTGCAAAAAATAAGTGTGTTCTGGCTGATCTCTATTTCGTGCCATGTCCAAGAAGAAGCAACATGGAGAATGGTAACTAGGTAGTTCAAGGAAGTGTGTTATTTCGGTACTAACTCAATGATGACGAACTAAAAGTAATTAATTTGAAAAGTACTTTCAATTAACTTAATATGAAACGTGGGAAAAAATGCAGTTCCATACGCTCGTATTTATAATAAGTCTTTTAAATGAAGAGAGTTCAATTATTATTTTTAGGTATTGAAAAGTATCAATAACATGGAAATAGAAGAATACACAAGCTTGTCAGACTGGTATTTCTTGAATATCCAACAGAATACAATGACGAGGGAAGAGGTTACTAACAGGACTAAAACATATCAATCACCTGCCTTTGTATTTTGGTGTAAAAAGAGAATAATGACGTGCATTTTAGCAGTAATAAATATCAGGACATATTTTTAAAATCCATTGCGTTCATTTTTAATGTGACGCAAGTAAAACTGCAATTATTTTCTCTTTACCACAACCTTGTTCAGGGATCAAAAATACAATTTCCTAGTAGCAGGAGCTTTTATTTATGATAATAAACTTTTTTTGCATTTTCCACAAGCCATTTAATTTTAATCATCATATAACAAAACTTTCTGAAACATTTCAACAATATCATTTCGGATATATCTGTATTATAATTACATGATACAATTTAAGCTTTTCATCTCAATAAAAATCAGTGACGTTGAGTAAGAATATTTTATCAAATTGGCACATCAAAAAGAAATAAATTTTATAAAGAAAGCTTTTCATAAAAAAATTGATTAGTTCAACGTAATTAAAATTAACAAAATAAAAATTTGAAAAATATTGTTTACATAAAATTCAAGTAAAATCCGTTATATAAATCTATCATCAAATAACAGACATGCCTCCTGCAAATGTTTATACATTTTCTTTATAAATAAACTTAAGAATTAGTTTTCTTTTATTATTTTTCTGAGTAAAAGTAAAATTAACGGCATAACAAGTCGTTTGCGAATTATAAAATTAATTATTTTGGAGGTAAATTTGAAAACATTAAAAATTAATACACTCCAAAAATGTGTTCCATCCATGACTCTGTTACATGAGCACACGTGTGAAGTGTGTTTGTTTGTGTGTGAGTATGTGTGTATGTGTGCCTTCATACGACTATGGACTCGTATGCAATGCACTTGTTTACATTGATATTATATATAATGTTACATTATACTATTACATTATATATAAAGAAATAGTTCGAAATAGAAGAATTTAAATTGATATCAGTCAATTAAATAGAATCTGTTCCGTGAATGTCACTATTGACAATGTATCTAATACTCTCAGTAATTGTTGTGATTTTTATTTTTCTCCTCTATTTTCAATTCACATCGTGAATACTGTAATTCTCAATCTGATACTTTACGAAGTCTAGAATTTTCGCTAAATTTTCTATTTAACTCCATGTCCATTGCAAACAAGTTTTGAAACGGGCAGGGTCAGTCGTAACAGAGGCCCAATATTTAGTTCCAAATCCCGTCGCCAGAAGCGCCCGTAGCCTCTTGGCACGGTACACGCACGGGAACGCCAGCGCTTGCTTGTTGAAAACGCGGCATTGCCATTGAATCCAGTGACGCCCACCCTATTAGAGGCCGCATATATGTATGTAGCGCCACGTGTACCCTTTAGATTCGCTAATGGCTCTCGGAATCACGAGGGTCGCGCGCGCATTAAAAGTCATATGCCGCGTGCTTTATAATCTGACCGCCGCTAACCGCACCAAGAACGTAAAAAGCTGACAATTCACCGCTCGCGTGGATAGTGAATGGGGGATTTTAGGAGCTTTAGAAAACCTTCCGGAGAGTTTTGAAACCTAACGCTTTCTAGTCACAGCGAAGTTGTCATGCGAGGATGCACCATTAAATTTATATTGCCCAAAGGGAGGATTCTGTTCATTAGTTGATCTATCGAAACTGTAAAATGTAGCATTAAGTATTTCGTTTTTTCTAAATAAATAAAATGTTATTTTCCATTATTTAATTCCACGAAAGAAATTGACAGCATTCATATGCTTTCTGAAACATTAAATTAACATAAAATGTTGGCGCACGTAAGAATACAAGAAAATATTCGTTTATAAAATCAATATAATATATTGAAGACTTAACTGTAAAGAACTTATAAAATTTTGAAATTCTTTTCCATGTTAATTTTTAACATTTTGCATTCCGTTAATCAATATTTACATATATAAATGATTATTGAATTACTAATGATCTTCCCGCATTTCGAAATTGTCACTAGTCGCTTTTAGAATTATGTCATCGACTTGTGAGGATTCATTAGGGCTAAATAACATTTGTCGAAATTTTATAGAATTATTCATAATATTTTACTTTCTAAATTTCAAAGTTACTGCCAAATATAGAATTTTGATGTAACGTTAATTAGGTAAAAAGTATAATAATAATTACATGAATAATGTACTGCTAATACTATTTTATTTTAATTCTCAAAAATGTCTTTTCATTCTCTGTCGGTTCTTGCATGCTGTTTTAAGCAACCAAACCAACCGTTTTGTCATAAATATTTTGAAATTGGGAAAGTCGTTGAAAAGTATACATTAATTAAGAATTATAAATAAAAGAATAAAAAACGAAAAAAATGCCAAAAGGAAGAAAACTTCGTTGCTTTTGACGAAGGTAATACAAAAATGATAATAAGAAAGTACTATCTGTTATCTTGTCTGCTCATGGAGTTGATAATTTTCAATGAACATAAACGATTATACCTGTAGCAATTTTTTCAGAAATTTTATACAATTCAGAATTCGTACTGAACGCAACGCGTGAAGGAACTTCGTATTTTCTGAATACTTTAAAAATCGCTTTGCGCATGCAAAATGAATGAAATGCATACATTTTTCACATGAATATGATGAATGAAGGCGACGCTTTGTCAGAGAGAAACAAATAATGTTTCGTAACGTACCTTCGAACTTAGTATATGATCATAAAATCTATCTTAACCTATCGATTCGACGAATAAAACTCAATCTCGATTGTACAAAAAATAATAATTTTACGATTCTCAAAATAAAAATAAATACCTTACTTAATATCACACTAAATAACTACTTCCTTTACCTCTATTACCAGAGAAAACAGCAAACTACAATTTTCGTACTACACTCAAACGGTTTCCACACTGACGAGCACTAACGGAAGCTGTTCGAGGAACAAAACCGGAGGACTTTCAGACTTACAGGAACGTACAAAATTTATCTTAACCTATCGGTTTGACAAGGAAAGCTCAATCTTGGTTGCGCGAAAAACATTTTCACGTTCTTGATTTAAAAATAAATACCTTTCCTAATATAAAACTACATGACTATTAGCTTTACCTCTATGGCCAGGGAATACAGCAACCTACAATTTCCGTACTACCCCCAACCGCTTTCCACTCAGATGGTCACACGAGCACCGACGGACGCTGCTGGGAGCACGCAGCCGGCGGCGGGGAGGACGGCCGACGAGGACGGCGGGAGGACGGCGGGTGAGGACGGCGGGCGAGGACGGCGGGCGAGGACGGCGGGCGAGGACGGCGGGCGAGGACGGCGGACGAGGACGGCGGGCGAGGACGGCGGGCGAGGACGGCGGGCGAGGACGGCGGGCGAGGACGGCGGGCGAGGACGGCGGGCGAGGACGGCGGGCGAGGACGGCGGGCGAGGACGGCGGGCGAGGACGGCGGGCGAGGACGGCGGGCGAGGACGGCGGGCGAGGACGGCGGGCGAGGACGGCGGGCGAGGACGGCGGGCGAGGACGGCGGGCGCGGACGGCGGGCGCGGACGGCGGGCGAGAACGGCGGGCGAGAACGGCGGGCGAGGACGGCGGGCGAGGACGGCGGGCGAGGACGGCGGGTGAGGACGGCGGGCGAGGACGGCGGGCGAGGAAGGCGGGCGAGGACGGCGGGTGAGGACGGCGGGCGAGGACGGCGGGCGCGGACGGCGGGCGAAAACGGCGGGCGAGGACGGCGGGCGAGGACGGCGGGCGAGGACGGCGGGTGAGGACGGCGGGCGAGGACGGCGGACGAGGAAGGCGGGCGAGGACGGCGGGTGAGGACGGCGGGCGAGGACGGCGGGCGCGGACGGCGGGCGAAAACGGCGGGCGAGGACGGCGGGCGAGGACGGCGGGCGAGGACGGCGGGCGAGGACGGCGGGCGAGGACGGCGGGAGAGGACGGCGGGCGAGGACGGTGGGCGAGGACGGCGGGCGAGGACGGCGGGCGAGGACGGCGGGAGAGGACGGCGGGCGAGGACGGTGGGCGAGGACGGCGGGCGAGGACGGCGGGCGAGGACGGCGGGTGAGGACGGCGGGCGAGGACGGCGGGCGAGGACGGCGGGCGCGGACGGCGGGCGAGAGCGGCGGGCGAGGACGGCGGACGAGGACGGCGGGCGAGGACGGCGGGCGAGGACGGCGGGCGAGGACGGCGGGCGAGGACGGCGGGCGAGGGCGGCGGGCGAGGGCGGCGGGCGAGGACGGCGGGCGAGGGCGGCAGCGCAGTGGGCGGCGCTCCCTCATCCTCCGCAGTAACTCGAGAGAGCGTCTCCTGGAAAACATCGGCTCAAGTGGGCCGCGCGCTCTCCAAACTCGATCGCCACGCAATATCGACGCGCCCCGAACCGCTTACGCCGGGAGGTCGGAGCTAAGTACATTTCCTTCCGCAACACTCTCGTAAGTTTCATTACATTTTGGGCAATTCGCTTTTAGTACCGCGCGCTCACGCGAGCTCCGGACGGAGGGCCGGAAGCACGGCGCGGCGGCCGAGAGCAGACGAAGAGAGCGACGGAGAGAGCGACAGAGAGCGAGAGAGCGTGATGGAGGGAGAGCGAAGGAGAGAGCGCGACGGAGAGAGAGAGAGCGACGGAGAGAGGGCGACGGAGAGAGAGAGACGGAGAGAGAGAGACGGAGAGAGAGAGACGGAGAGAGAGAGACGGAGAGAGAGAGACGGAGAGAGCGCCGGAGAGAGAGCGACGGAGAGAGAGCGGCGGAGAGAGAGCGGCGGAGAGAGAGCGGCGGGGAGAGAGCGGCGGAGAGAGATACGGAGAGAGATACGGAGAGAGAACGACAGAGAGAAGGCGACGGAGAGAGCGACGGAGAGAGGGCGACGGAGAGAGAGAGACGGAGAGAGAGAGACGGAGAGAGAGAGACGGAGAGAGAGAGACGGAGAGAGAGAGACGGAGAGAGCGACGAAGAGAGATCGGCGGAGAGAGATACGAAGAGAGAGCGAGGGAGAGAACGACGGAGAGAGCGACGGAGAGTGATCGGCGGAGAGAGATACGTAGAGAGAGCGACGGAGAGAGCGACGGAGAGAGGGCGACGGAGAGAGAGAGCGACGGAGAGAGAGCGACGGAGAGAGGGCGACGGAGAGAGAGGGCGACGGAGAGAGATCGGCGGAGAGAGCGACGGAGAGAGAGCGATAGAGTTTGAGAGACCGAGAGACATGGAGAGAGAAACATGGGGAGAGAAACATGAAGAGAGAGAGAGAGAGAGAGCGATAGAGAGCGGGGAGATCGGAACAGAGTGCGAGCCCCCTCCCCTTCCGCGTTCGCGTCTACCTGCTGTTGCTGCAGTCAAGTGCATTACACTTTCTATAAGGGCTCCACGGCGGCCCGGCTAAGCCCTTCGAACCTCACGCGAGACTTGGTCGGAAGTTGCGCCCTTGCGAAGGGGACTTCCCGGCGAGGGGGCCGAGGGGCGGGGCGGGGCGAGGCCGCGTCGAGGGTCCCGGACCGTCCCACCGGAAGGCGCGGTGTAAAAATCCAGGCGCGCCGTTCCACGCCCGCAAGATGCGACACGGCTCATATCGATTATCGCCCTAAGTCGGTTCGAGCCGCGTTAGAGGGCTTATGCTGAGGCCTTGGCAGACGCCGTTGCAGCAGCCATGTCGCTGACGGTCGACGCCGCCGACTCGAGACGAAAACGCGCCGTCATTTAACTGCCAAGGTCTTTACAATCCGAACCGAATGGGTTACGACATGTTTAGATCGTTCCCCAGTGGCCGCCGTTACAAAGCGATTCTAGTAAAACCAATTCCACGCCCTCATTTCCGAACTGCTTATATCTCCATTCCGCATCTCGTAAAAAATTGACGATTATGGACTTAGTGGCAGAAGTACAATAAACTGGCCCCTTGCCGAACAGTTATGAAACCCCACTCCCTCCTGCAACGAGTTTCAGAAGCGACATTGATAACACATTTCAGTGTAACTGGCGACATGCATAATTACGACGTGCTTCATACTGAAATCTGTCAGCGGCGACAATTCCGGCACCGCCTCACTCACTGTGACAACATTACCAATTACCCGCTAACATTTCTGAACTCGCCCACCCTACCGCCCGCCCGCCCTCGCACCCCGGCCACAGAAAAACAAGCGAGGCGCGCGACAAGAGCTTCGGCCGGCACCGCCGGGCGCGCCACGCGATGCCAAGTGAGGGCCAATTACGAGCTGGGAATAATTACCTCCCCCCTTCATGTTAAACAGGACATCTTTATTTTATGCGCGGGAATAATTCAGAAACAAACTGTTAACACGGCGATGTCCGGCCTGCGGGACGCCGGACTGGCCGCTGTTATAAATAGAAATTGTTGATTATTCCGCACCAGTATGCCGGAGCAAACGAGCCACGAAATGTGTGTGCATATCATAAAGCGAGGCAGTGAATTAAAATCCCCGGGCCGCCAGATGTGAAGGGAGGGGAGGGGGGAGCGGGGGGGGGGACGGAGCGGGACGAGGCCTTGCAACCGCCGCCGCCGTCCTGTCCCCCGTCCGCTGTCCCGGCCCGGCCCCCTGTCCGCTGCGTAGGCGCCGCGTCCCGGCCACGCTTGTGTTTATGGCCGCGACAAACGCCACGTCACCAAAGCGTGCCGGACGGCTGCGGCGGCGGTCGTGGGGCGGGCGGAGAGGAGTGGCGGGGGCGGGGAGGGGAGGGGCGGGTGCCCAGCGGCAAGTGGCCGAAGCGCAGGCGACAGGTGGAAAGCCTGCCGGGGAGGGTTGGCGGAGAGCCGGCGGGCGAGTTCACGGGTGCCGGGGACAGAGATAGGTGAGGAAGGGAGGACGCAGGTGAGGAAGAAACCGAATCAGGAGAATGGTAGAGTACGAATGAATCAATAAATTAGTGAGGGAATATGAATCCAGTCATGTGGTTCGCGGCACATTATGCTATTTGACAGTTTCGCAAAATGGTGGAAACGCCAATGGGCAAGCAAAAGAGTAATCGCTAATCATGCAAGTGAACGAATAAGTGAAAGTGAAGGAAATCTCATGTAAATGAATGAGTGAATTATGATTGCGGAGTAAATGGACACAGACGTTAAGGAAGAAGATTGGTTAAATAAATGATAGAAATCTGATATGGAAATATATTGAAAGATGTCACAAACTAGCAAATTAATAGTTTTGGTCCCATTCAAGTGATTTTGCGCATATAAAACACTTATTTATGTGGTCGATGTTTGTTGTTGCATATCTCGAAATTTACGAATGGTTAATTGTGAGGAGGATGCAAATTTGAAGTATAAAAATCCGTTTTCCGACACATGAAGATTTGATTTATTATAGAAATATTCAGTGAATTCAGGAAAGATTTCTCGGGGTCTTACTTTGAACTTTCTGAGGTAGTATATAGGTTTCCAGAGCATTTAACTGACGGGCAAATATTAGCTGCTTGTGTCTTTCAAAAGACAATAATTAGCTTCTATAGATGGCGCACGAAAACAGGTCCACTATGAGCAAAGACAAATACCAACAACCACATGAAAAAAAAGAGGCAATGAAGTGCTATTTTCTTACTTGCCTTTTACATTGAAAAGCATTTATATGATTGTTTTTTACAATAGGTCTGAAACACGGCTAATTTTAATTCATTGTGCGTAACGCGTAGTCGCGATCGTAATTTGCGCAACTCTGTGATATCAGTTATCAAATTTTCATTACGAATATTGCCCTTCGAGTCTTTTAATGTCCCTAGCCTACATGCGGCAAACCTAACCTCGCCCACACGAGCTACTTTTCCCGCGGGGAGCCCGGCGCATTCCCGAGCGTGGGCAACTTCCCCTGACTCCGCTCCAATTTCCCCCCCCCCCCCCAGATCCAGAAAGGGGTGTACAAGCGCAAGCTGCAGCAGAGATGGAAAACACCAAGTGTGCTCGAAATATCACGACTAATGATCCCTTTATAGGAAATAATTTTTACTCTAACTTTCCAGCAAACAACAGAGATTTGATTTTTATAAAAAAATCTTTATTTCAAGTTATTTTCAATTCTGTCTTTTATAATAATTTTTCCAGAGGGAGTAAAATGTTAAATGGCAAGTTCTTTGCAAGTTTCCCTTTCGTTAAGAATTCTCGTTCCTACTCTGGATGTAAATAAACAGGGTTATTAATTGTCTTTTTTGTTTATTTTTTCATTACACTCGCAATTGAAAAGTTCAAGTATTACTGATATATTTCATTTATCAGGATAAATATGCATCCCTTTATTTGCTTTAATAGAGTAAATGAGAAGTAACATCTCGAAATTTGAGGCAATGACTGCCAGCTGTCTTCTCCGAAAGCTTGTCATGCGCTAGCCATGTACCACCGCCCTGGAAGTATGTACTACAACCTTCACTTTTAAACCAGGAGCCACTTTCTCTGCACGCGGTGCCCACAAACTCTGCTTAACTAGTGCCCACCATCTTGACAAGCTTAGCTTATAAATTTCCCTTTAGACTGCCCCAAAATTCATTAAGTGGATATTGAGGGGTGTTTAATTGTAAACGGTTTTTTGAAGAGAATACATCTTGCAGAGCATTTTCAAAATCTGAACCATAGCTTCATAGCTCTTTTTAATAACAATAGTAAAATATAAATAGTCGCTATAGTTTCACAACAATATGTGACAATAGGTGGACTACACTGACAATAAAAACGGGGCTGCTTTGCGTAAGCCCATTTCCCCTATTTGCCGCTATCTCTCGCAACAGCCCGGGTTTTTGTGTATCACCTGGTAAAAACGAATTGCAAGACTTGTTTTAGAAATACGAACAATGTGACAAAACACTCATTTTTAGTGAATTTTATCTTGCTTAATCTTAAAGAAATAATTATATGAGTCATTGCCAACAATATTGTTTATTACAGTAGCAGCTTTCGATAGCTTAGCCATCATCAGTTTTCTGCTGCATGGAAGCCACAAAACGACAAACTTGGCAATGAAGACTCATATAATTATTTCATTGTAAATGCCAATGATAACTCTCCACAATACCAACATTATTTAATCTTATTTTATTTCACATGGATTTCCCATATTTTAAAACATACTTGTATATTTATTCCAAGAGCTATTATCCCATGTCGATATTTGCCCTCCACAAACGTTGAGTTCTCGAGATTGCGAGTGGTCGAGCAAGCGGGTGCACGTCGGAACAAACGAACGAGTGAAACAATAACCGGCAGATATTCGGGTGAGAGCGGAGTGTTGAAGGAGCTTCGGGCGCTGGTCATCACCTGTAATCGCCCGCGCCCAATTGCCTGCGCTCTCTGCTCGTGCCCTCTGACCCCTCCTCTTGCTCCCCTGTCGCCCCTCCCCGTGCGCCAAGAGGAGGGGCGGGTGGGCATTGGCTCGCTTTAGAACCCGAGAGCACGGCATTGCCATGCGGTGCTCACCGCGGCTCCACCTAAGGGGATGAATATGTATGGCGCCCGGTCTACTTCTGAACCCAGCTGGGCGGCGTACGTGTTGGGAATGGGGCATTAGTCATATGCTCCAGAAAGCACTGTTATCTTTATAAACGGCACTATTAAAATTAAAGAATTTACTTGTAACATCGGCTGTATTTTGAAACGCATACATCAACGTCACAATCTTGTGTACAGCATGTTATAACCGTCGTGTTTAAACAAAACCAATTATTGCATGAGACAAAGTAAATGGAGCACTTCAAATCTGCATGTTCAGGAATTATACGGTGGGGTTCCTGTAGGGTGCAACTAATTTAGGAAATAAATCGTGATTCCGCCGGCCACCAGTCTGCTTGACCTGTGCTAATGAATATGCATCCCCGGGATGCTACTTTTATTTTATTACTGGGTGAAGGCTACACGTGTCAAGGGCAAAGTGGTATTCAACGCCACAATATGCAAAAGCTCCTCTGAGTCCCCCTAGCGTTGCATTAAAATACTGCTTGTACAGCATAATGGAGTTTCGTTGTGGGGAAATGTATTGCATTGAACCGATCACTGCAAAGGATAAATTTGTGTTTCCTAAACATTACTAACTAAAAACTCTGCGCTTTTGTAGGTAGCTGCGTCGACCACCATGCAATCTCATAGTGCAGAGCGCTTTTGAATGGTCTAGAAGATTTTAAAACACTATACACAAACGGAATGAGTCGTTAGAATTCAGTGACCGGTAGAGATTTCTCTATAAAAGTTCGCCATTCTATCTCTTCGTTTCACCTATTAATGGCAAAATCCATTACCACCTTTTGTCATTCCCTTTTCATTATTTTTATTTTTATTTTAGAGTCAATCACGTACACTTAGTTCTACTTGCCTTCTTCAATAAAAAATGAATATAAAATCAACGAATAAATTGTTTAGTTGATCTAAAAAAGTGGCTGAAATAGTAACAACGAATTAAATCTCAAACTGATGTTTCATGATGAAGTTACCTAAGTTAAGTTTCGAATTTAAATACCTTGTGATATCTTTATGAATGATGAAATGTATGAAAAATGTGGTAATTATTTTTTACCTCTTTAAAATCTTTCGTAATTTAATTATTATAAAAGTGAACATTTTGTTCCCTTTTATTTATTCATGTATTTTATTTTACCCTACCATGCATCGTATAAACACAATATTGTGACATTCGAAGTGTTAACATCTTCGTTTATTTCTCTTTAGAAGAAAGTACATTTCAAGAAATATACTTTTCTACAAATAAAATTAGAAAACGTAAGTAAAAAAATTTTATCAGAATTAAAGATGGTAAAAAATTACTACCTTCAAATAATGAAGCATTATATCTTTAAAAAATTTTCATGGCATGATACAGCAACTATTATCACAAAACTGCATTTTTAATTGTAGGTAAAACATATGAAGATTTGTTTTAATTTAAATTAAACTATAAAAATACTAAGAAAAATAGCCTAATTATTCATATATCTAAACTCGAACAAAACTGCATTTGTCAAAGCGATTTTCATTTGTTGAATTTTCTACAAAATATTTTCATGAAGTTCAACAAATCAATGAAGTGTCACCACATGTAAAAATGGTTACGAACGTGCGATATTTTCTAGCCCCTTCAATCTTCATGTATCTCAAAAAAGTATTTCTGCGGTTCTGCCGAAATCTTTCAAGATTTAAAATATTTTCATTCTTTGGAAAGGAGCATAAGAAGGCAGAAGATCAGGCAATCGCTCAGCTGTACATCAAGACAGCGGTCAGAACGGGGAAGGAACGATTACGCATAGTTCTTGGCCCGGTGTAAGGTACAACTTCCATATAAAATTGATTGGAGGGAACCGTAGATATGTTGCAGCCCAAGCTCGGAACATGCCAATTCTCGAATTAGCCCGTTAAATTGCACATTACTCATTTAGATAAAGGTTTGGCACTGAAATAATATTTTAAGCCCTCATCGGGCGAATTGGAATTAGCAATAAGGCGCTGATTCAAATAAGGTCGTTATCCGAGTGTGAGTCGTCTTTTGTGTTAACGTAAAGTTTTTTGGCATATACGTGCTTAGCACCTGGTAAAGGTTGGTTTATATAAATCGTGAAGACGGAAGACTGGAGCCTCGTCATTCTAACTCAAAATTCCGTAGAGAGGCGTCAGCTGAGGTATACGTGAGATTAGGTTGCGTTGGGTTATATCGTATAATTAGAAATTTGTGATAGACACAATGAAACGCGAAACTAGATACCTTATCAGTGTCAAGCTTTAGAACATTCCCACCAATAGTCTGATACTTATATGATACATCTGCTATTTTTCCGTTACCGTAACCTCAGACTCGACCTATCCTTCAACCTCCAAGTGTTGGCTATGGTGCACTTTATTCTAGCCACAAGTACGTTTCAAATCTTTATCTTCGTTGAACTATTTTTATTCATTTTGTATAATGTGAACATTAACTAGTTAATTCGCGAAACAACCATGTTTTGACATTGCCGTAACAGATAAAATCAAAGAAACTAAGCAATTTTTTTTAGGAAGAGGCAAGCCTTTATCCAACCATTTGTTGTTTCTTGGTCATCGCATTTAGGATCTAGTGTCTCCCAATCTAAAAACATCCTGTTTTCTAACACTTTTGGACTTTACAGGTAAATACCACCGAATTCCCTGACCATTTCCTTGCACTGTCTCTTGGAGCAAGGAAATCCAAAGGGATTTTCTGAGAAACGAACGAAGGTGCAGAAGAGGAATTTTATGTTCCACCTACGCGCGTTCAAAGGTTTTTCTCAATATGGTATATGTCTGCGGTATTCTTTTCCTCTCGGTTCTTTGAAACAGTTTGTTTGGTCTTTTCTGTATCGAGAACGGCCAGAACAAATGGTCTCCAGATTAACCTTCGCTATTTATCTTGTGGTTTCTAGGTCGGAAACATGCCACTTCCCGATAAATTTCTTCCTATCTTTTGTTGCAAATTGTATTAACAAGAACTTCAAAAGCGAAACAATACCTTTCTGTGTTTAATTTTAACTCCAGAGTCTACAAAAAATCTTAATCTCTAATTGGATACATTCTTAAAATAATGAAATAGAATATCTTATTTTCTTTTTATTGCTCGAAACGAGAAGACTTTTGAGAAAGAGATGAAATGCGGTGGGGCTGAATTGTCGAGAGAGAACAAGGAGAGCGATGAACAAAAGCGATCAAATGACATTTGTCGGTGAATGTCGAAGTAAGACTATTTTAGTACTAGGAAAATGCTGTACGCAGAGGACCAAGAAATAAAGAGGTGATCTGATGCAAGGAATCGTGAAATAAAAGGAGGTGTTTGAAGTGGGGTCGACAGCATAACGTAAGGCTCCGAGAGACATGTCGCAATGGGATGAGATGAGGCGAGAAAAGTCGAAGGTGCTAACCACTTGAGAGTGGGGAGTGAAGAAATAGAAAAGAGAAAATGGTTTGAGGTACATTGATGCGAGATGTACGATGAGGCTAGACAATATGAATAAGATCGTAGCAATGTTCAAAGAAAAATGAGTCGCGTCGCAGCACGCCTAAACAGGGAGAGATGACATGAACAACGAAGAAGAATCACAAAATAGGAGCAAGAAGAACGTAGGCGAGGAAGAAGTGTCAAAAGGTAAAATATGTAGGTATTATGGGAGATGAGTGTGTGTCTGGAGGGAGCAAAGAGAAGAAAGAAAAATCATATGAGGTATGGCGGTACAAAACGCGCTATAAAGTGCGTTTTCGTGGTTAGGCGGAAGAGCAGATCTAATAGCTTGAGCCTCGCCGCTAATAAAGATAATTTTATTATTATTATTATTATTATTATTATTATTATTATTATTATTATTATTATTATTATTATTATTATTATTATTGTCATTATATAAAGTAAAATGATATACAAATTCAAAGCAAAGTATGAAATAATAGTGTAAATCGACTCTGAATAAATATTACTTATGGTAATAGGATGAGATTAATCAACTAATACAGCACGTACTTCTCACCTTATATATAAATTTGCAATTTTCAAAATTCAGAGTGTTCAATGAAAATAAGATTGTGTCATTCTTTTCAGCTTTCCGTATTTCATCTATGAATAAGAAATTGAAGCTTTTTGAAAAAGTTTGAAAAAAAAAAGTATTTATTTCAAACAAAAATTAGGCGAAAACTCGTTTTTCAAAACATTGTTCAGAACCTTTTGTAAAGAGCTGATTTTTTTACACCAATTTCATATAATCTTAAAATCTTTATCTTCTATTTTGTAGTTTTGAGATGATAAATTATTACAAATTTATAAAAATGCAAAGAGTTCTCCGAATATAAGCCTAACACCAACTTTTCATCGTCCTTTGATTTATAGGAACAGAAAATTTTAAGAAATGAATTAGAGTAATTTTTTAGAAACAAAAAGTATTTAAAAAGTAAAATTTGTCCGCATTTCTCTCAAAATTACACAAAAACTGCTCATATTTTCCCATAATTGTATTTGAAGATCAGTATTAAAAAACAGACTTCAATCAGAAAAAACCTCTATATTAAATTTCGTTGTTTTAGGAATACACTGAAAAGAATAACGTTTTCAATTTTCGAAATTGCAGGGATTTAAACGAAAATGAGACCTACACCATTCTCTTTAGTGTACTGTATTGTACCGTGTAGTCATTTTTAGTGAGTTTGAAAATGTTGTTGAGGCATATGTAAAGTACCACATATCCCCCAAATTCAAAATATCCGTTTTAAATTCAGAGGGCCTTCAGTTCTTTTAAACTGATTGAGGAATATCAATATTGGAAAAAATCGGCTGAACGGTTTACGCGCTAGCTTTGATCAAACAGGAACTGACAGAGATGATTTGCGTGAGGTGTATTTCGGTATCATAGAATCACAAAACATGGATTCTGTCTACACCACGTAATTTACTTGTGTAAGAACACGATTTATCCACTTCTTCGTTACCAAGGCCCGGCAATAAGAGTATTTCTGTCAAAAATCCGATGCTTTCCGGTTAACGATCACAATATGTTCTGATAAAGTGTGGGTTAGAAAGTAATGTGTTAATGAAATGTAGGGAAAGTAATCTGATGTAGAAGGACACAAGCCGTATCGAAGCCTTTAAATCCCCTGCACAATCGGGAGGTCACTGTCGTTCACAGAATGTTCCTCGGCTATTATGTAATGTTACAGCAAGCAGGATGGGGCGCACCAAGACCCGGGACGTGCTGAAGCGAGGTGATCCACATGCCGAGGGCTGCGTGGCGAGGCGGGGCGGGTCGTGAGCGTGTGTGCTGCGGTGGGACGTGCTGTGCGGCAGGGCGGCGGCGGCGGCGGCGGCGGCGACCGCTCTACCAGGCGACGCGTCGCGACGCGCGCGACGAGGGGGGCGGAGGAGGGGAGCGGGGGCGGCGTTTTATCTTCCGGCGGGCGGGCGCGCGCGCTCAGGTGGCGCAAATGGGCAGGCGCGCCGCCCACTGCAGCTGCGCCCCCGCCCGCGCCCCCGCCCCCGCTCACGCCTCCGCCTCTGCTCGCGCACCTTCCCGCCTCCTCCTGCCTGCGCCCGCCCGCCCGCCTCCGATCGCCTGCCGCTGTCCTCAGCACCGGTTGACCCCTGCCCCGCAAGCCTCCTCCTGCTAGACTGCCGCACCCACACCCACTGCCCGCCTCCTCCCACCGCCGCCAGACTCTACCCGACCCCCTCCACCCGCCCCCACCCGCCACTGACTGCCTCCCCCGCCCCACCTACTCCCCGCCAAACCACGCCCTGCCCCCTCTCCTGCTTATCTCTGCGCGCCTCTGCTGGCCCTGCTCGCCCCCGCCCGCCCCCTCTCTCGCTCGGCTCTGTGCGCGCTCGCGCCTGTCCCCCCCCGCCCCCTCTCACCCCTGCTCCCCCGACCCCCTGGGCCCACCCGCGCCACCCAAGCGCGTCCTCGCACCTGAGCCAGCGCGGCGGCGGCGGCGGCGCCAAGAGCGCGTAATGGACGCGCCGCGCCGTGCGCCGTCGGTACGTGTAATCGATTGCGTGTAATCGATTGTTCGATTGGCGCCTGCAGCCTCTTGCGCGCGGGCGGACGAGGTTGTACTACGCACTCGCAGGGGGCGTGGCGCTTCCAGAGAGGCGAGAGCGGGGTTGCGCGATGGGGAGGCTTTTCAGATGAAGGGGGAGGCTTTTCAGATGAAGGGGTTACTTGTAGCAACAAATAAATGAGATTGAACTGCCGGATTTACTTTTCTTTGTACTTTGTTGTTGTGTTGTTAAATATTATGCTTTTTTACCCAAATTTTTTTAATGTTCAGGTTTCATTTGTATTGTCCTTCATTCTGTTATTTTCTTTAGAAGCTAATCGCTTCTTTACACTCTATTCTTCCAAATAGGAAAATTTCCTGTCTGTCTGTACTTAGCGAGACAGCCCGCTTACTGGCCAGGGTCTACCAGCAACATCCCGTTCTCGCGACCATGTGTCAAAAGATACCTGTGGTTAGCACGATGTCATCTCTAAGCTGGATTCTGGTCTTCTCTATATGAGAAGCGAGCATGCTAACCAATAAGCTAAACCGCGAGGGCATATTTTCTCTCTACTTCTTCATAATTCTATAATCAATTTTAATGTAACTCAACATGAAGTGAATGCTTTTTTCTTAAATACGGTAAAAACTTTCATGAAAATAAATATTCATAAACATACTATAAAATTAATAATGAACTTCCAATATTAAAAATAATATACTTTTACTGACGGGTAGCAAAGTAATTTATATTACCACAACTTCCGTGTACCTACGCATATACTTCTCTTTTCTCACAAAGGAGGTTGACTCTTAGAAACGCGTGTTTATCAACAGCTGTGGTAACGACGTGATGTATCAGGCCTCGTGCTGTGACTGGCAGAACTAATTACGTACAGGAATGCAATTTCTCTTCTTCGAAAACAGGTCATAAGCATAGTTTCGGGAAAAACCGAACGCCGAGCACAAAGTACCAACACAAACGACTGTGCTATAATCCAGAATTAATATCGACCAAGTTTCAAAATTAGGTAGCGGGAACCGGCAAAGGAAAATGAGAAGCAAAGGAGCTCGTGTGTGTATTCATGAAATGTTACACACCGCGATGCCTTTATGAGAACTCGGAAGGATCTATAAGGGAAATCTCATAAATCAGCAAAGCATTTAATGGTTAATTATTGCCAAAAAATTAGTCGTGTAGACGTAAAAAGTCTCAAGAATGAGATTCAAATCAGTCTAAATTGTAATATCAGAATATACTAAACAACTAACGTGCTATATACTAAACTTGCTTTTTTCGAAATATTGAAAGTAAAACGAAAAACCCATTCCAATTATCAAGCGACTGTACTGTACTTATGAAATACCTTCATAAGATGCCCTCACAAAAAAGTGTGATGATTATAAAATTAGTAGGTAATTATTTTGCTCGTCACATTGGAAGACAATAGCCTTAAATCAAAATTTGTTTTTGAAAGTACCCTTTCCGACACATTACGATGTCACAACGACTTATCATTAGACCTCGGATTTTAGAAGAAATGCCTATTTAGTTCCTTTAGGACGTTGTGGAAAATAATTTTTTACCTCAATCTACTTAAAACAATTAATTTTGAGGAATTATCATTCTTAAATCATTCTTTTCTTTAAATTTATTTTACCGAAAACAAATATTTTATCGCATATCTGGAAACGTGAATATTCCCTGATTTAATACGCATTTGACTACGCACCGAAATTTCTTAAACAACACACCGAACATGAGGAGCTCTGCAAGTCAATATGAAGAGGATGTTTCGCGGTCGTCTCCGATCAGCACGCTCTTAGTCGCCCATTGCACCCATTCCTGGTGCAGCTGCACTGTTAATCGGTTGAGAAAGAAAAGTGTGAAATAATTAATGTAATGAAATGAATACATATTTGCTTGTAGTCACTCTCAAATGTAAAAATACTTGACTCTTGTCAAAAACAAAAGTGGCTAATTTAATCCTTTTGTGATCAGTTTTTAAATGCCTGAAACAACTTTTAATGTCGGTTTTTAAATGCCTGGTTTAATCATTTTGTAACTTATTTTAAGTGCCTACAACGTCACTTTCATGCCTAATAGAACCTAATTTCGTCATTTTGTTACCTATTTTAGGTGTCTAAATCATCATTTTTTGTGCCTAAAATTCCGAGGTCTACATATGACAAACGGACCAACACTTTCCCAAAGTATCTGCGCCCGAGCAAACGCGTTGTCGAGGAGTCATGGCTTGCTCTACCAAGACGCTCCACCTTTAAAAGTCAGCAGCCCCTCGGACTTAATAATTCACCGCCCAAAGGGGCAAGTGAGGGGGCGGGGGCGGGGGCGGGGGCGAGGGCTGGCGGGCGGCGTCGTGCGTGCGGTGCTCTGTCATGTCGACATGTCTCTCGGCGGAGCGACGCCACGCAAAAACGCGCCAGCCCCACGCGTCGCCCTGCGCAGTGGGCCACGCCACACGTGGGGGATCTCGGCCGCAAGCAACTGGGCAGGGGAACTGATTTAAGCGAGTTTAAGTGCTGTACAAAATCAATCGGAGGCGTCCCGTGCTGTAGCGTTCAGACAGCTCGCCTCCCACTACTGGGGATGAGATTGAAATACCGGACAATCCATGTGAGATTTGTAGTAGAAAGCCAGTAGTGTTTTAAGCAACAGCACATACTTTCTCGCTTTAGTTCTAAATTTGCAAATTCCGACATTTCTGAGAGTTGACAAATCAGCGCGTTACTTTTAAGCGTCGCTTCCTCTATTCGTGAAAACATTTGAAAGGAAAATTTGGAGCTGTTTTTGAGAATTTTTTTATAAAAATTTCGTTGTTTTCAAGCACAAATTATACGAAAACTACTAGTTTCTACAAAAAATTGTGCATGACCTTTATGAAAAGGCTCATTTTATTAAATAAATATTATCTAAGGCAAAACTCAATTGAGTAGTTTTGAATTCTTAACTTTTTGTAATTTTCGAAAATATGGAGAGTTTGCTAAAAATGGGAGTAGCGCCATATTTATTACAGTCCCTTGATACACACGAAGAGATCGTTTAAAAAAATTTGAGCGGTTTTTGAGAACCATACTGTTAAATTGAGATCTAGTGCCAACCTACCTTCGTCCAGCATGGTTTCACCCATCCAGTTACTTCCACCAGCGCGGCACCGCCCCAGCCGAGACAAGTTCTAACCTTCGGACTGACAAGTGTGGAAGTGTAGTGCATGTGAGTTTAACAGTATAAGTAAGAGAAGATAGAGAAGAGACGAAGAAGGAATGATCGCGCGAGGTCCGTGGCCCGTTTGTTAGGGAATTACTCCGGGATTCACTAGTTACTGAACGGAGAAACCACGGGAAACATACAATAGCAGGCGGCCGATACAATTCTAATCCAGACAGCGGGTGAAGACGAGCTATTGTCGAAAATCCCGCTACAGTCGGGACTCGACGCACAGAAGCTTCGAGTCAGAGGCACTGCAGAGACATCAGTTGTTACCCTGAACCACCTCAGTTGATGCTCCCGAAATCAGTTTTCCCTCGCTCATTTGTTTTTCTGTGCCCGTCCGAGGGCCAGGTTGGGCCTAGTGGGCGTCGTCCGCCACTCAGCGAGGCGCGTGGCAGCGGGCATGGCGCTTTACGCAGAACCCCCGGCGTGCGTGGTGCCGCCGCCGTCGTCACCCTCTTACCCCCCCCCCCCACGCACTTGTCTCAGCCACCCGCCACCCCCGCTCCGCACCCCACACCCCGACGCTCCGTCGCTAAGTTGTTCGCTTCCGCGGAACGTTTTTCTCAATACTATACTCCTCGCTCTGCGAGAGGTCTAGACCAAACGCCGTTTTTCGAGAACGAAGAAGCGATGGGATACGGTGACACTAGAGAACATGCGTTATTCTAGGCGACCATAGTATTTTAGTCGGAGAAATATGGGATTATTACGATATTAGGGAACTGGAAGCAGTCCCTATTTGTAACAAGATTAAAGGAGGTAAATTGTATCAGTTTCAAACAATTTTCTCGTTAAAATTTATGAATACATTTACGGAAGTAAGAAGTTAAAACCCTATCATAAATACTCTCAGCGCACAGAACCAAACTTGGCTTTCGGTAAATAACGACCAATTTATTCAGACGAATATAGTGCAACTCAACAACTGAAAACAGCATTTGTTTGGAAATTACAAATATATGTTAATTTTAGATTTTCCAAGAATTATATAATAAAAACAATTTTCGAATATGGAATGCCTATTTCAATTACATTCAGTTACCACATGTTACATCTATCCATACAAAAAAATGGGACATATTTTGGTTGATTTTTTCTACCTAGCCTGTATTAGTTTCATCGACGCTCAGCTTCACCTTAACACGCTGTTTCGTAATAAAAAGTTCCTTCTAAAACGGAAACTTTCTTTGCTTAGGACATGCATAACTTAAATACTTGTCTTATTGGTATAAAAATACACTAACTCCATAAAATCATGAGCTCTCTGTTAATAATTTCAGTCGCATATTGATGAAAGACAGAACATTTGGAACTTGATGTACCAATGGTTTTCTTCACGCAGAAGAGACCGCTCGTAATGATGTAGTACGAGTTGCTAATATATAAAAATAATCCTTGATTAGTTTTATTCTTCAAAAATGAATACCAATGATACATTTTCTACATTTAAAAACATTACAAATAAATGAATATTAACTTCAAGTACCATGAACATCTCTCAGTTCCCCGTTCCCTCGCCTCTCGCTCCCCTCCACTAGTCCGGTGGCCGTCGCGTCGCCACGTCGTCGGCGTGGTGGGCTGCCTTGTGCCTCTTATTTTTATTTACACGCATGCCCGCCCGGAGCGCTGCCTGCCGACGTATTTGTGTAGACAACCGCAAGAAGCCCCGGCCGCCGCGCCGGCTAACTCGGGGACCGCCAGGCCGCTCGCTTTTTGCGCCACAGGCTCTCCGCCCCCACCCCCTCCTCGCCCTCCACTGCCACTCCCCCGCACGTCATCCCCCCACCAGACCACCTCTTTGCCACCAGTGCCTCTCCCCGTCCCTACAGTCACTCAGCCGCCTCCACGTTCGTCCACGTCTTAAACTGAACCGCCTCCATATTTGCCACGTCTTAAACCCCGCTTCCATATCCACCCCATCTTCTCCTCCACCTTCATCACATCCACAGCCACATCAACATCCTCATCCGCTTCCACCTCAGCTCCACCTCCGCCTCCACCTTCCACCCATATCGACATTCACTTCCATGGCTGCTTCCGCCTCCGCCACTACCTCTGCCTCCACTTTCGCATCGACTTGCGCCTCCACTTTTATTAACAATGTGATTCATTCAACAATATTTTGTGTTACCTAAACAACTGCTACTGAGAACATTAATTTACCCGTGCTAACTCACAATCTCTATGGGACTAGATTCAAACGAAAAATTCGAAATGTTTCACTAGTGCGATGCGAGTTCACAAGTATTTAATTTTTTTTAATTCTACGTATATTATAACGTTTAGTTCTTTCCAGACGAAGTTTTGAAACCAATAAACGTTGAAAAGGCCACTGTATGAACCTGCCAAGGGAATTTGCTTAAGAAATATTTTATTTCAATAACTCCATATGCGGCATATATAGTATATTCGCTATATTTTGTTTTTAAATTATCATTATCCAGCGATGAAAATGCATACCAATGCACTTAATATATAAGCATCATAGATATCTTAACACTCATATTAATACAACTTTGATTCAATCCCACAAAAAAAGTTCGTATTCAAAGGGAAAATCAGATAAATAATTATATGAAATGCTTTATACAAACCAGCTGAATATGAAATGGATGCATCCCAATTTACCTTCAAGTGACGTTGGCGGTGTGCAGCTATTCTGGGTTTCTGAAATCAAAAAAAATGTTGATAAATAGCTTTATTTACATTTCAAACATTTCTGGTTTTCAAAGATTTTTATTTTCTTTTACACTTTTCGTATTGTGTAACGTTTCTTATTTGTAGTGGTACAATCAAAATAAAGTTAAAATGTTCAAGCCAAAACTAAAATATACTTTCAACACAAATAAACACTCATGCTTCATTAAGAAAGCAATTTCTCTTGAAACAAAATTATTGAAAACAAGTCTGCATTGGTTTTCAAAACTCATTTCTTCACTAAAAACGTGCAGTATATACTGAAAATATCTTTGTCGACAAAACATTAAAAAGATGGAAATTAATAAAAGAAATATATTTTTATTGTTTTTGTCTTATGTAACAAAACCATTTTTATTGGTTTGTCTACTAAATTAGTTTCAGTTGTTGAAGTTCTTCCAGATACGAACTTATTCTTGTTGGATGAAAATAATTACGCAACGAAAGGAAGAAAGACACCCTTAGTTTCAAACTACTTACTGAAACGTACTTGAATAGAGCACTTGAGAAGAAATTTGTAACTGACGGCACACGAGAGTCTCTTGAAGTTCCATAGAGAGAAAAGCGTTTGATCCTAGAGCACGTTCTATTACCTGAACTGGAGTTATGCAGCGCAGCAGCAGCTTTTCAAATGAGTAGTTAGCTCACAAAGAAAAAGCCAATTAGATAATCTTATCTTTCTACTATCTTATCTTCATTGATCTCTCTCTCTCTCTCTCTCTCTGTCTCTCTCTCTCTCTGTCTCTCTCTCTCTCTCTCTCTCTCTCTCTCTCTCTCTCTCTCTCTCACTCACTCACTCTCGCTCTCCCTTTTCAAAAATATATCACTTATTTTCAGCATCGTTAACTTGTAACATGAAGTTGTGTTAAAACATACAGGTGTTTCGTAAACTTGTGTTAAATGCTGACTGCTGTAATCAAGCGAAATCTAGCGTACTACTTTAGTAGTACTTTTAACGTGTATTTTTCGAGAGCGTACAGTACAGGGTCGCATGCATGTAGTTTACTGGGTTCAAGAATCATGATGTTAAAGAAACCATCAAGAGAGTGAATCGTACATAATAATAGAGGTGGACAGGAGTTTACAAGCTTGTCTGTTGAAAGCAAACCGTAGGTATTTCGCACCAAATCTTGAACTAAAGTTCCTCATGGATATATCTGCAGGAGGAAATTTAAAAAGAAATAAGAAAAAATCAATATAATTTGTAGTACAGATAGAAATTCTGAGGCATGGAAGAAGGGAGAAACAGATAAGGTAGACACTTCAAAAACATGCATTTGAGTTAAATCTGCAGATCAAAATCCAGCATGACAATACTATATAAGTACACGAGAATACGATACCGACATAAGACATCGCACTATCCCAAAGCAGCTCAAAAACATTCCGAACGAGAAGAGGAATAAGAATAAGAATAAGCAGACACAGAGGAAATTAAAGATAAATTGGAATGTGGGGTGGAATGTCGTGGGCTAAACGAAGTGTAATGAGAACGTCCTGGAGAGCCCTCAGCTGCGGAGAGGCCGAAATGAATGCGCGGTGGGGGTGGCGGTGGCGGCGGCGGCGGCGGCGGCACTCCACTCAGGCGCTGCAACCACCAGTCGAGGAGGAGAGGCAGGGCAGGGAGGAGGGGGTGGGGCGTGGCGGAGCGTGGCGGATTCGGGTGGAGCTGGACGGAGAAGGGCGGGTAGAGTGGCATGGGGCAGAGCGGGATGGGGCAGAGCGGGAGGGAGCGAGCGAGGTGGTGCGGGGGGGTTTGGAGTGGGGCGGAGCAGGGTGGGGTGGAGTAGAGTGCAGCGGGGCGGTGAGGAGAGAAGCGGGGCGGGATGGAGCTGGGAGCGGAGCAGTGCGGAACGGGGGCGGGGCACAGCGGGGCCGAGTGGGGTGGGGTGAGGCAAGACGGAGCAGGACGTGGCGGGGCGGGAAGTGGGGGAAGGGATTTGAGTGGACTGGCGGGGCTGGGGGATGGGTGGGTGGAGCAGGGCCGGCAGGACGGGCCAGGCGGGGGGAGCGGGGAGGGGAGGGGCGGGCGGGATTGGAGGTGAGGGGCGGGGCTGTGAGGGGCGGGGTGGGACGGGGCGAGGTCAGACGGGGCACACATGGGGGGCAGACCGCGCGCGATCTCTCATCCTCTTCCTTGTCATATCCTAGATCGGAATTACACACACATTACATGCACTGCATTAGCTCATATGCCGGGACAGGTTGGGAGGTTAGAGCACGTCCCGGCTGAGGCGGTGTCTCACTGGTGGGAGAAACGTGGTTTTGGAAAACCCCTTTAGCCGACGATAGATCGCACCATCCGGCGGGAAAACATCGCCAGAAAATGGGGCGGAGACGGAGAAGGGGGACTAAAAATGCTGAATGAAATATAGATTCTTTACGAGTTTCTGAAAACTTCTCGCTAGAACATTGTGGTAGTGCAGTTGTTGAAGAACTGAATAGTGTTCTGAGGAAATCCAGATATTAATATATTGTCCAATCAAATGTGCACAGAATAGGATAGCCATTAGCAAACATGCTCATACGCATTTTAGATAGGTAAACATATTCTATTGAAATTATTGAGCATTTTACGACAGATTTTTAAAAGTTAATGGGAAGAACATAACAGTATCTGAGAAGTAAAAAAGAAAATTAAATCTACGCATCCTCTATCCTTATGTAACTTACACTTTTCGATAAGCTGTGAGAACGTTATGCAACATTCTGCGCATATCCACTACCGCTTCGTTCTTTCCACAGCGTGTCAAGATGACTGGAGTCGGTGAAGCTGACACGAGAAACGCAAAAGATAAGCAATTTCCCATATAGTATGAGTGTACACTATCTAAATGCTGCAATTCTTTTAGTCAACCAAAACATTTACAATGTTTCTATGTATATTAATCGTTTATTTATGTGCAAAAGGTTTGAAGCTAACCGGACGAGACATGTTATCAATAACGACATTGCAAAAGTACTAAAGGACAAAGAACAATGCAGTCGATTTCTCAATTTTGTTGATGAGCATAAACTTGTACAATGATACATAAAAAATGTATAAACTGGTCAATATTGTGATCTGAATGTTTTCTCCCAACGTGCCATAACACTCCATGGACAAAACTTATGTTACTGTGTAGATGTCGCTAATAACCTTTGTAGTTGATGCAACACAAAATAAGTAAATTAATTTTTTTAAACCTTTACGATGTTTGTATAGACTTTTACAGCAAATATTGAAGTCTGTCGCGCTCTCAGGCCGTCGCAATCGCGAGGAAACCCCGCCTTCGCAGCAGAGCCCGAGCGGGCGGTCGCCGCGGCCAGTGACGTTGCGTCGTCGCGACGCGGCCGAGGCGCGGCAAGGTGACCGGGCGCCGCGGCGCCGGGAGAAAAAACGGCGATGCGACGCTCTTGGCGCCGGGACGCGCCAGTCACCTCAGAGCCTTCAGCGCCGCGACGCCGCCCCCGCCGCAGCCCCGGTCGCCGCCATGTCACCATTCCCCCGACCGCCAACCCTACACCACCCACCCACACCACGCCACCACCGCCACTCCTCCGCCACCACGCCACCCGCCGCCCCCCGCCGCCCGCCTCCGCCGCCGCCCCCGCTGCCGCCACCCCTCCGCCACCACGCCGCCGCCGCCCCCGTCGCCGCACCCACCGCCGCCCCCCGTCGCCGCACCCGCCGCCGCCCCTACTCCGTCTCCGCCCCCGCCCGCCATCGTGGCCACCGCCACCACTATCGCCACCGCCGCCGCCCCGCCACCATGGCCATCGCTGCCGCCACCATTCCGCCCCCGACGTCGCCGCCACCGTGGCTACCTCCACCTCCACTGCCGCCACCGCCACCACTATCACCACCGCCGCCGCCCCTCCTCCGACTCCGCCCCCGCCGCCACCGTGGCCACCACCACCGGACCGCCACCAGTATCGCCACCTCCGCCGCTTCACCTCCGTCTCCGACCCCGCCGCCTCCGTGGCCACCAGCTGTCGCCACCACTTCGCCCCCGCCGTCGCCGGCACCATTGTCACCACCACCCCACCATCGCCGCCACCACTGCCGCCACCGCCGCCGCTTCACCGCCGACTCCGCCCCCGCCGCCACCGTGGCTACCACCACCACCCTACTTCCTCCGCCACCGCCGCCACCACCACCGCCACCACTATCGTCACCGCCGCCCCCGCCCCCAGCAGAAGAATAACAAGGGCGACGCCAGCCAGCGTAAGGCGAGAGCCAACTTTTGATTTCGGGCGATGGCTCAGACAAGCGACGGAGTCACGAGAGAAAAAGAAAATGCCGGGTGTGTATCAAAGGGCTAAAGGGAGGGGGAATAAAAAACGCATACGGAGCCGTATTCCAAAAGCAGACTCAGACGTATTTCCACGCCCGAAATTTCTTTTGCCAACGCCTTTGCGGAATCAGAGGCGGACGCCGTGCTGGGTTTCTTTGTGATGGCGATGTCATCGATACACTTACGCACGTCCGCTCGCGTCGGGGGCGTGGGAGGGCCCGAAGGGCACGGGCGGGAGGGTGGGTGCGCATAAGGGGCGAGGGAGATTAGGAACGCGTATGGTTAGAGGAGGGTGATGATGGGGGTAGGGCACAAAAGGGGCGAGGGGGAGACTGGGGAGTTCAGGTAAGGGGAGAGAAAGGGCCATCGGATCGAGATCGAGGCCAAGGGTGAGAGGGGCTGGTCAGGGCGATTGAGGGAGGGGATTGTGGGGTGAAGGGGCGGGACCGCGTGATTTGGGCGACGGAAAGGCCAGAAGCGGGATGAAGGGTGGGTTCGAAGGCGGCAGGCGAGGGGACGCCATCGAGGACGAGGAAGGTTGCAGTAACGAAAGAAGGCGAGGGAGAGGAGATGAGGCGGGAGGAGGCGAAAGAAGGCGAGGAGAGCGCACAGAGGCGCGACGAAGCGAGCCCTACGGAAGGGCCCTCGGGGCGACCGCCTCAGAGCCTCCGAATCCCCCGGGAAGGGCGAAACCGCTTGCATTGATTGGAGGACGCACACCGGGGACGGAAGAACGACGCCAGTGTGTTGTCGGGGAAACTTCGGGGTGGTTTTGCTCCTTGTTGAAAATTACTTTGCTGATGGGACGACTTTGTGATGGAATTGTCTGTTTACGCAAAACGATGTCGTTGAAAGTGTTGTAATGGTTTTCACTCTCACCTCCGGCAAGAGTGTTTAAGCACGAGCTAGCATGACTAATGCAAATAAAGAGGATTGCCTTAATAAATATTGCATTTTGGTATACTCTAACCTTTATTTCATATTCAAATATAGAAGTAAACTATTAATTAACACGAATTTTATTGATGATTAGAGAGAAACATGTAGTTTAAAATATGAAACCACTTTTTTCAAATATCGTTATCTAAATAAAACAAGAAATATGTTCATAATGTTTTTTTACTCTCGCCATATTCCGTTAATTAGAATAGCAAATTCTAACCACAACGCTCTGCAGCAAAAATGTCGAGAGCGTCCCAAGCTAAACATTCAATCGCTCAAAGAAAAAAAATTGACTAAAAATCAGTTATATTAAATATTTATTTTAATACCTTACAAAAAATACGCTAAATAAAATAACATTTCGTATTAATAGGAAAACATTGCATAACAATTTAAAAAATTACTTTGGAAAGTTTTATTTAGGCAGTTATATTCGTTCAATTCTTAAACTAGGCTTTTAATCTTGATGAAGTGCGTGTCCTATTATCTAAAGAAAATAATTTTATCTGAATAAGAAATTTCACACATTTGGTGAAAAATAATTGATGATGGATCATTGTCCACTAGGCATCATTGATAAAATATCAATTTGCACAAAAATATCCCACCTTCTCATCCCATGCTTTTACAAATATTGGTATATTTACAACGACCGCTATTTATTCACATCACGCACTTTCTTGCCTCTCGGATCATCCGATCGTCGTTTGCAGCCTCCCTTCCGTCCGATGTCCAGCGCGTCTCCGAGCCGGAAGGCGCCTCATAAACAGCCGTTAAAATATCGTTAGCGCGGCGGCCGCGGGGCGCGCGGCGGGCGCGAGGCGGCGCGGGGCGGGGCGGCGGCCGCGGGCGAAGTGCCGCGCGGCGATATACGGCGCGTAACGGATCGGGGCGACGTGAGGGCGCGCGCAACATCTGCGTGATTTGCCAGGCGCACGTGGGGCTGTTAGCGGGGGCGCATCCCTGCGGGCGAGGACCCGCCCGCCCGCCCGCCTCGCCCCGCCCCGCCCCCTCTCCGCCCGATCCGCCAATACCGCCGGTGAGTTTACCGGTCGGCTGCTGTAGTCTTGCGGTTCGATTGCGCTTGTGTTTGATATCTCCTGCTTCGTAAGCTTAGTTGCTTCTGATTTGGGTCGGTATACAGAATATGCCATTGATTCACCCCCCCTGTATAACTGGTGCAAGTACATTGATTTGCGTCGTTTTCAGAAAAAAGGTTTTTATTCATTATCTTACTTCCTTCCATATTTCAAAATTTTCATAATATCCGCAATTTCAGCGTCTACTGTTTCTTCTAAATTTAATTTGTTAATCTGCATTTTATATCTACTTCGATATTTGTATTGTAACTTTTTCAGTCAGTACTGTCACATTCCTTAATCATATATTTATTCTCAAAAGTGGGCTCGTTTATCTCCGTTTAAAATAATTCTCCTATCGTCTCAGTGTTCATATATGGAATTCGTTGTCACATTTACATATAAATTCCCATTATTTCTATATTTATCAGCTACTTTTTTGTATGTCAGCGTCATCAAATTTCGTTTTTCTCGGGACCTGAGTAGTGCGTGCGTTAAGCTGAAGCTAAGTCAATTAAACGTTTCTCCAGAATCCTCTCATCATAGACTGCATCGTTTCTGTTCCACTTTTATAATATATCCCTTTTATATTTTGCAGCTACCTAGGCCACCGTTTCCATCATCCATATCCACTCACCACCAGCCACATCGCTGACCTCTCGTAGTTCCCGGCTCTTCCACCAGTCTCACCTCCGCCCTCACCGACCTCAGCACAATTACGCGCAGACGGCAATCGCATCGTTGTTACCGCCGCCGCCGCCCCTCGCTTCTTCCTCTCCCCCGCAGCCCACGCCGCCCTGCAACCTCCGCAGCCCCCGCCGATCATGTCGCACCCCCCGTCGACCCCCACTCCTGCTCGCAGCCACCCCCGCCGTCACCGCCTCCCATGCCGCAAAATCGCATTGCCGTCCGCGCCAATCCTGCCGTCCCACGCCCACCGCCTCCACCGCTCTCGCCGCCCCTGCTTCTCCCGCTCCCACGACTGCAACTCCCCCCGTTCTCTATACCCCTGCCGACCGAGCAGCTCCCTCCGTCCCCGCCGACCACGCCTTCCCCGCCATCACCGCCCTCCCCGCTGCCCATGCCGCCCTCCCACCTCTGCCACACCACCATATTCCATCCTTCCGCCGTCTTCATCCCCCTGGCCCTTGCCACACCCACCACCCCTGCCACCCCCGCCTCACCCGCTGCTCCTCCGCCGACACAGCTCTGCCGCTTTTACCGTCTTCACCACTTCTACCTCCCCTCCCCCATTCCACCTCCGCCTACCTCCGCCAACCTCCGCCAACCTCTAACAACCACCGCAAACCTCCGACCACCTCCTCCGACCACCTCCGACCACCTCCGACCACCACCGACCACCTTTGACAACCTCCGACAATCTTCCTACAAACTCCGACAACCTCCGCCGCTTGTTCTACGAGTACCCTACCAGCCGCCCCGTCGCCCCACATACCATCACCCTACCACGCCCATCTCTTCCGACCTGCCATCCAGCATTCCCCGCACCCGTCTCCGTCCTTCCGCTCCCACCGCCCTCATCCACTCCCCACCGCGCCCGCGCCCGCGCCGCGCCGTCCCCGCTTCCGCGGCAGCCCAGACAAGGCCCTGCGGCGGCCTGCACCGCCCCGCCCCCGCCCCCGCCCCCGCCCCCGCTGCGCGGCGCCTCCAACGCCTGTCATAAACACCTCGCGGCGAGCCATCGATTCAGAAATTAGATACCCATTTAGATACGGCGCCGCAGGGCCCAAGAAGATCCCGGAACGCGGCCTGGGGTTTCCGAGAACGTTGCAGTATAACGCGGGAACGTGACCGGGTCGTTATTACGGGATGGCGCGCGCCCTCGCGCGACGCAGAGGTGCAACTATGGGCGCGCTTTAATTAAAATGCAGGAACGACCTTGTTTATTATCTTGTTACGGCGCGCTTTCTCGCGGAAGTGCTTGTGTTGCGAAACGAATTATGTATCGCCAAATGGAAGGATTTGGACGTTGGTTATTGTGACTTCTGAATTAAACTGGACGAAACTTCATTAATTGTATCTCGTCAGATGATATTGTGAAACATCATTTGGGTTCATAAAACGTGTCGGTTATGAAGTCAAATCTTGATAATTCGATATTTTTGGTATCTCAATTTTTTTTGTTCTCTCTTCATTTTGTATTCATTTCAGCGCGTTCGGTAGAAATGTGATAAATCGATTTTTCTTGTTCCATTGTAGAGTTTATTGTTTAAAATATTATTTAGCGTGAATTAATACTTGTGTTATTCAAAATATCATATTTTATAATTTTATTTACATATTTACCAACAAGATACATATATCTGTTTTTTTTTGTTTTAAAGGAAATTTAAAATATATTTCATTTATATGCGGAGAATGTTCCAATAATGAAACAATACTGGTCAGAATTACCTACCGTTCATAAATCAAATTTATTTTTCTAACCCAGATATACAGGGTGAGGCACCTAAGTTGGCCACAGAAAATATCTCCGAAACGGTTTGAGGTATCGGAATACAGTTTGCGCCAATTTGTAGCAGATGATGGGGGAAATAACACATATCGTTTTCGTGTATGTACCATTTTTAATTGCGAAGATATTGACGCAACTTTATTTTTTTAAATGGAAGTATATATTTTTTTCAGCAGCATTATAAAGGTCTCAAAGAGAGAAATACAATGATATAAATATTGTTAATATTTGAAGAGAAAGTGTAGAAAAAATGTGTTTGGCATTTTCTCAGAAACCACGTCATTCGTGTCATTCGTGAAAGCGTTTTGAACGTCTTCAAGGTTCGACCCAGAGTGTGCCAGGCACTGGATGTAATAGAAACACGTAGCTAAAGGCCACAGAATTCGTAAGGAAAGGGTCAGTTTTCGTTTGGACAGAGGCAACTGTGACAACTTCTTTAATACTCGTTAATTCTTTCTCCAAGTAACAATCCTTGTCAATTGTGTAACATTTATTTTCCAGAACATTCTTGTCTGACAAAAAACTACTGTGATAGAAGAGGCGATGTTCCATTGTCATTTCCATCAACAATGCTCTCCCAACTTCTCTTCGACTATTTCGCCGCCTGAACATCTCTCAACACTTTCAGTTCAACGTTGGCTTTCGTAATGAAATTTACAAACGAAGAAAAACTCGACGCTGTTCTTATTTACGGTGAGTGTGGAAGGAACGCAAAGCAAGCAGCGGAAATCTACGCGAAAAGGTATCCGAATAGGAAGCGTTTGTCAAGAAAAACCTTGGTAAGAATATGCCGACGTCTGTTATCAAGCGGTGACTGGAATTCAAAAACACGTGAGAGAACGAAACCTGCTACCGGTGAGGACAAGGCAGTACATGTTATGGCATGTGTGGCTGCAAACTGTCACGTGGGTTCGCGAGAGATTGCTAGAGACTCAGGTATAAGTCAGAGAAGTGTTCTTCGTATACTTCACCGGTACAAATTCCATCCGTACCACGTTAGCCTTCACCAGCAGTTGTATGAAGGTGATTATGAACAACATGTTCAGTTTTGTAGATTTATCCTTATGTCACTGTGAGACGACAAAAGATTCGTAAACAGAATACTTTTCACCGATGAAGCGACTTTCACAAACCATGCACAAGTAAACCTAAGAAACATGCACTATTGGGCGACGGAGAACCCAAAGCGGATCCGTCAACTGGAAAATCAGCGGCAGTGGAGTGTGAACGTCTGGTGCGGGATCATTGATAATTTTATCATCGGGGCGTACTTCATTGAAGGAAAAATGACAGGTCAAGTATATTCTAAATTCCTCAAAGAGACCTTGCCAACGTTGCTACATGAAGTTCCTTTGGAGTTGCGTCTTGGCATGTGGTATCAGCACGACGGTTGCCCTGCACATTCTGCTGAAGTGTTAGAGGCAGTTCTAAATGAAACATTTGCAGGTCGCTGGATAGGAAGAGGTGGTGCGGCGAAATGGCCGCCTCGGTCACCCGTTCTCTCACCACTTGATTTCTTTCCGCGGGGAAATTTGAAAAATACTGTATACGCAAACATTCCTTCGACTCCAGAAGATATGAAGAGGCGCATTACAGAAGCTTGCGGCGAGATAACGCAAGAAACGTTCCAATCCGTGCGTCAGTCGCTGGAAAGGAGACTGCAAATGTGTATTGCCGTGGACGGTAAACATATTGAGCACATGACGTGAAGACTACCCCGCGTTCTATTTTATGGAATGTAAATTTCTTTTATGCGTGCTAAAGGTCTTATTTTTATCAATACTGTGTTTCATTGTTTTGCTCTCTTGTATTTAAGTTCTTATGTTACTGCACTGGCTTGAAGCATACCAAACTTATTCTGTGTAAATAACTTGCTGTCAAAGGAATAAAATTTGTATTCCACAATGCAGAATGTCCCGTAT